>VXAU01004179.1:553178-616237 GCA_013399695.1 Formicarius rufipectus | reverse complement strand
GGGCGTGCAGTAGCGGCTCTGCGCGGAGGGCCCCGTTTAGGGTTTAGGTCCCGGCTGGGCTCCCCCCGGGCTCCCAGGGGAACACTGCCTTCCCAGGGCGGAGGGTAGTGACCTTCAGGCCCAGCTCTTTTCCTCAGTTTTGCCTCCTCCGTTTGCCACTCGTTTAAAGCCTTAAAAGCATCTCCCTGGCGCTTTGTAGTGAGCAATTGCCGTAGCGCCCAGGGGATTCCCGCTCCGGCTCTGCGGCGGGGCAGGCAGCGCCTGTGCCGCTCCTCAGGCCTCTTTGTCCCAACAGGATGCTGTGTTGAGGTGGAAGATGGCTCAGTGGGCTCGGCAGGTCTCCCGCTGGTGTTCCCTGGTGAGCACGGAGTTTCCTCGGAGGCTGAGGAGCTGCGGGAGCGCCGCCCGGACCTGCCGAGAGTTCGCCCCTCTGGCTCTGCTGCCCCCCGGCAGGGACGGTGCTCTGCGGGGCCTGCAGGCACGCAGGCAGGTGTCTGTGGGAAGCTGTTCGCCGCCCCACAGTGCCAAGGATGGATCCCTAGCTTCTCGGGAAAGTAATCTGCTTTCACCAGTAAAGCAGGAACAAGCAAAAGCAGAAACATTACTTGATCTGAATGCAGAAATACTGAGTGAAGGTAAGAGGTTTTTGAGGGTTAACATTTCTCCCAAATCTTCAAATCATGCTTTCAATATGTTGTGGTTTAACCCCAGCTGGGTTCTCTTTTTTTTTTGGCCTGTTTATCTAGAACACTTACCTGGAGTTCCTGAATTTCACAGGCCCAGTAGTTAATGCTTGTGGTCATTATAGCATCCAAAGAATACCTTTAAGTTGACATAAAAATAAAATGTTTTAGGTAGAAATGTAGGTCTGGAGCTGCCGTTTAAAGGGTTTTTCTTTTCTTAAATCTACCTTCTGCTTTTGAGCGTTTGCCCTTCCCTCACAGATGTGCTGATACAAACTAAAGAGTTTTGGTCTGGGTTTTTCGGGGTGGTTTTTTTTGAGCAAGGGGGAGTCCACGCCTGAAGCAGCTCAAGCACCACAACCCATTGAATGATTGGGGATGAACAACAGGAGGCAGCAGTGTGAAGCCTGCTTAAACACTGCTCCGATGAGAAATGCCCTCCATCTGCCTCCTCAGGAGAGGAAATTAAAGAAGATAAATACAGTGTTGCCCTGAAGAAATTGCATCACTTTTTTTCCCCCCTGCTCATATATCTACGTGAAGATTAAAAAAAAAAAAAAAAAGAAAAGCCATCCTCTAAAAATAATTCTGTTGTGCTGAGGAAACTTGCTCTGAATTGCTAAGCAGACTTGTATGTACAGGTTCTGTTTTGAGCCTAGTCAACTTGGACCCTACAGAGCTTATTTTTGGGGTGGCTCAAAGCTGCATCTGAGACCTGTGTGTGTAACTGGTTGTCAAACAGTCTGCATCAGAATAACAGGCCAGCCAGCTCCTATGTGTCTACACCGGCAGTGCAGTTTATCTACATGCCAGATATTTATCTGCCAGCAGACTAACTGGGGAGTCTCTATGTGTTAGCATTTTGTCCAGCTAGCAATATACAGAATGGAATAAATATAATTGTTAACTTCCTGGGGTTTTGGTAACCTGAGGTATGTTTCCTGATAGGAGGTATAAAGACCATAAAGTGGCAAAAAAAAAAGGACATGCATTCTTCTGGAATGGACTTTTGTGTGTACTGGTTCAGTCCTGAACAAGTTTAAAGAAAATACTTGATATTTCTATAGATTTCTAGGAGTTCATATTACTATTTAAGGTGTAAATGTTGCTGAAAACATTTTACTGTGCTTTCATTTCTGAAGCTGTGAGAAAAAGAAGTGGCAAGACCTTCAACAGCTATCAGGCTAGTCTGTGCAACTCTTTCTGGAACGTTAAGATCATCCTACTTAGTTTGGAATCTGTCTTGGTAGTTCGGTGTGTCTTTGTTTTCTTGACATGGAAGAGTGTTACCCTAGTCTCTAGGATGCCAGTCTGCGAAGATACAGGGGACAGAAAATCCCCTTCCTGAAGAGTTTATATTTAGGGCTGTTGATCAATAATCAATCTGATAATTGAGGAGAATGCTTGCAGCCAGTCTGAAAACAGTAAATCTAGCTGCTGTGAGCTCCTGTCAATGGAAGAACAGATCCATTTAGAGAAGTATTTCTTAAAATACACTGAGCTCTGTGACTTTGAACACTTAAGGGTAAACAAGTGTAAGGATATTCTCTATGAAACCTTATTGAGAAGGAAATGGAGCTGGATTTCTTTTGCTGTTGGAAGCGGTGGCAGTCAGCAGCCATTCTGTAATAGATAAGACATGATAGCTTGGTTGGAATTGTCGGTGAAATGCAGTTGTTTTAACTTTCAACGTGTTTCAGACATCAGATTCAAAAGAGGCATAAAGTAGTGGGCTTGTCAGGTTATGAAAAATAATCTTTGCAGTAGCTTTTTATCTGAATATGATCAGGCAAGAATGCATTTGTGAAGACATGAAAGAAGATTCCTCTTCAAGCAGATGATGAGATCTACAGTGATCAAGGCAGCAGGCTGGAGGAAGGCTGGCTGGGTACTACACTGTGGACACATGAGCAGGAGTTGATGGGCAGTGAAAAAGAGATGGAACAATAAAAAGTTGGGAGCAGAGTGTATGTTTTCAAATAATAAGATTGACTGTTCATCTCATGCACAGTGTTCCTTCATTTGGAAATGGATTTTAGGAGATCTGTATAGCATTTGGTGGGAACAGCTTTGTCTTTCACAAAATGCATTTGGGTCATCTTCGTTTGTTGCTAAGGTTGGAATGACATCCCACCTTCATCTGCCTTGGAAAAGATTTCTGAGGATGAAGCTGTACAGATCATTGGAGAACCACTTCTTCCCCTTCAGTCTACCACGCTCCGAGATTATGTTGATCATTCAGAAACCCTTGCAAAGCTTGTCCACCTAGGTACGTGTGATTTTGGTTCTGTGGCTTGCCTACATCTAGAGCTTCATATGTTCTGTAATTTGTGTTTTCTTCTTACTGGTTTCCTTGTAAACTTTAAAGCAGGAATGGTGACCAATGGCAAAAAGCAGCAGAATGTGATCCAGGGTAAAAGGAAAAAGAAGGGGACTGTGCCACTCACTAGCAATGCCATATTTCTTGAAACACAAAGCAGGTTATTTTTAGTCCTTTAGTGCTGTGAGTGCTGAAGGAGGCATCTTCCACAGCTTCTGGAGGTGGGCAACGCGTGTAACTTAATTGGTCCTTATTCTTTCAGAGTGGTTAAGGATGCTTTAACTTGCTGCAAAAGAAATTGCAGCTCTCCATCCTTGAAAGGAAGGAGAGCAGTTGTGGTGCAGAACCTTAGAAATGGGGTGCAGTAAACTAGAGGCATGAGTGAAGGGATGAAAAAGAACCTTCTCATCAAAAAGCACTTAGACTGCAGGTATGGCTGAGTTCAAGATTGCTGGCCACCTCCTTGTTACCCAAACATGCAAGAAACACTAGAAGGAGATGGGAGAAATAAGTGTTTGAGAGAGGAGAATCTGGTCCCATGTAGTAACAAATTCCTATGTGCAAGTTGGTATACAAAGGAACTTCACTGCAAAATTGTCTTCTTCCCATGTATAATGGAGTTGGGAATTTCTTGCATGCATACTTCTGTGCAACAGGAGCATGTGGCACGTGCAAGATTCACTGCATATGTCTTCCTTCAAAAAATAAACATGGCAAAAGTGTCTAAAATGACAGCTTGTTTTATTTGGAATATTTCCACAATATACAAGGTGTTAATGACCTTGCAGTGTTGAGCAATTAAAGTATGCAAAATCAGTGCAAAAGAAGGAGTAGTTCTATAAATTCCAACATGCCTTTGTGAAACATTTACAGGAAGTAGGGTATGAATTTTTTAAAACAATTTCTAATTTTGTTTGTTGTAGGAGTTGACCTATCCCAAGTGGAAAAACGTCAAAAGGCAGGTCAGCTCTTACTGACCTTGGACTTTGAAAAAGATATAAGAAAAATACTTCTGTTTCTTAAGGATGTCGGTGTAGAAGACAATCAGCTGGGACCATTCCTGACAAAAAATCCATACATCCTTGGTGAAGATCTGGAAGCTTTAGAAACTAGGTAACACTTTCAAATAGTAGCAGTGTTAAGCCCCTTGTCTTGAAGATCTATTTTCCCAGTTGGCTTAACCTTGTCTGAATGAAGCTTTGTTGCCTGCTCCTTCCTTTTTTAATCAATCCCTGGCTTTGTGTTCTTGCGTCTTCCCATCTGTTGGCAGTAACATGCAGTGATATCATAAGTTTAGTCAACACCTTGATCCACCTGAAAGCTGACCATTAACAAGTTTTACTGCTCATCCCTGTCTCTCTGCCAGGAGGAAGCAGCTTGTCATCCTAGGCCACTTGCTTTAACTATGTCAGCTTAGATTCCAAAATGTTAGTCCCTGAGGCTTCTGTAGAACAATATTAACCTCTTCAGTTGTGATTTGAAACTGCTCTTCTAGATGCTACCTTTATGATATGAATTCTGTAGTAAAAGAAGCAGACTAGATCTCTTTTGTGTTGACATCTAATAGCAGCAGCAGCAGATTTTGGTGACACCTTTTTTCTCCCTGTTGTTCAGTTCAGACTGAACAAAAGACCACAATGGACTAAATTTTGTATGTGTATTTTCATTGACACTTGTATGGCCCAACACTGTTCCTCAATCCCTAAAATGGACTTTTATTCTTAACATTACTCCAAATTCAACAGTTAATTTCAGAAGAACTCATGTATGTGAACCTACCTGCATTTTTTTTAATGAACTAAAAACTTTTCAGTATTTAAAAATTCCAGAAAAGAAAGTTTGTCTGCTTGGCTCCTGCATGTAGTAGCTTCCAAGAGAGAAATCTGAAAGTACAGATATTTGGAAATGGGCACGTGAATAGACATCTTTCTTCTCTGTTCTTCCAACCTCTTGTTCACTAAATGGCCTTTCAGAAACAATATCAGAAAAGAACTTGTGTCATTTTTCAGCAGGTTTGAGTCCAGGTATCAGAATTGCTTATACTCTTCTGAAAAGAGTTTGTTTTTTTTTCTGCTATGATAAACATCCTAACCCTTTTGTGAAGTCAGATTTGCTTTTCAGTGACAGTCCTGTGGCACTGCCTGGTTAGTGAAGTAGGAGCTGAACAGAGTAATCCGACTGCTCCTTAATTTTCTGCAGTATGATTCTTCAGTAAGTTTGACACTGGTGAATGCTTTCCTGCCAGCTTTAAAGCAAGTGTGCTGTGAAGGCTGTTAAGTGAGTATGTCTCAGATAGCTGTCTTTTGAAAGCTGAGTATCACCTTTGCATAAACAGTTCAGTGCAGATGGATATGGTATTGGTTACATCACTCTGGAATGTTTTATTGCTATGGATTCCACGTTGCCAGGAAACAAAACACAAATTTCAATAGATTTGGCATTTGACTTCAGATAAACACCGTAAAAGTCAAAACATTCCATAATTCATAACAATTTTGACAGTTGCAAATCAGTCTCTGTACTGCAGCTGCACCAGATGCTTTGCTTTATGCTGTTGTTAATGATGACTTAAAACTGTTAACATGCTACACAGAACTGCTGACCCCTGTAGTAGAACCATGACTAACCTTGGTGCCAACACTCACAGATGTATCTCAAACTTTGGCCAAGTTGGATGATTGTGTGTCTTTAATATACCAGTTTCTAGAGTCAGGTTGCTACAATCTTGCCATCACTCTCTTAAGTTTCTTACTTTTCCAGAATGGAAGAAATGCTCCAGGTGTGAATCTCAATGCCTTGTTAACAGAAAACAAGTAGAATCAAGACAGCCAAAAAATTTTATTTTTAATCTGCTCATTTAGCTGTGTTTCTGGGGTGATTGGCAGCTGTATCCTTGGGAAAAAAATAAATGGAAGTAGTACAGTGCATCCATGCTGGAGCATTCAAAACATAGTGGGATAATTTTTGAATAGGGCCAGGTGCTTATTGTTGTGTTCTGATTTTCTCCCCCTCCTGAGCTTGCCTTGCCTTTGAGGCTCCTGCAGCTAGTTCCATTGGCATTGTCTGGAGTCTAGGGTGCTACCTTCTCTTTTGGGGTGCCTGCTCAGTCAGGAATTGGTCCTCTAGAGCTTGTTCTTATAGCTGGATACTTTTGGCTTGTGATGTGACTTCATTTTTGAGGGTTTGTGGAAAGAGGGAGGTTGTAGTGACTGGAAGGTAATTTTTTTTTTCTCTCCAAAAGACATGGTTTAACACAGAGCCTATTTTTTACTAAATATCTGCTTCTGCAGAATATTCTGCAGTCCATTTAGTATCTTAATTACTGCCAGATAAAAAAAAATTCTTTTGTGCTGTAACTTCATCTGACAGCAAATACTTCTGTATACTCTCATCTATAACCGAAGAAAACCTCTCCAAACTGAGGTTTGATTGTTTTGTAGATGGATTAATTGTGTCTCTCTCTTTACTTTGTGTTCTGTATTGCCCTCCTTTGTTCCATTTTATGGTAATCATCTACTGCAAGTAGTACTTGAAATAGGATTTCACTTTCACTGAATTTAACAATGTTTGAAAAAAGTACTGAGTTGTAAAGAAAGAAAACTCTGTTAAACATAAAAATTTTAGTCAGCTCCTTTTCCTTTCTGATGACCATATATATTTTTTTTTAAATAAATTGTTGGACCACTGACTGAAAGTACAACCCTATTGCAACAAACGTAACTTCAGCTGATTTAGAGATGTCTTTTTGGACAGTATCTCTACATTGTTGTATGGTATTTCTACTCCAGTGCTATTGGCAAAACAGGGATGTATGAGGTATAGTACAATGTTCTTTCAGCAGTAGAAATGGAATTCATTAAAATAGCAAAAGGCTGTATATATCTTCCTGTCCATACCCCATGATGCTCTGTTAATGTGTTTGCAATCTAGGAGACAGCCTGGTAGTTAAATGTAGGTTAACATAGTTATCTGCTTAAGTACAGCTGGAAAGAATTAAAATCTGTCTTCAGTATTGACATTCTGCGCTGAGGTTTATTTTACTTCTAATTAATTGGAAGGGAGGGTATTTTGCTTTTACGATAACTGCAGATTTCACCCTAATTATTTTTGGCAGAGTTGCATGTTAATGCTAGAACATCTGTCCATTTATAAGATATCACTGAGGAATTTAAGAGAGTACTGAATAAATGGAGGCAATAAAATTTTCATCACTGGATTTTATTTTGTTTTTGTTCTCTTTCTAGAGTGGCTTACCTAAAATCAAAAAAATTTGGTAAGTCAGAAATTGCTCAGATGGTCTCAAGAGCTCCATATTTGCTATTGTTTTCAGTGGAAAGACTGGATAACAGACTGGGTTTCTTCAAAAATGAACTTGGTCTCAGTGTAAAGAAGGTAAAGACTGAAGTCTTTTCATAGTAACAACTGTAAGGTCTTGCAATATGAATACCCAAGATTATCCACAAACATTAGTGACATTACCATGATAACACAGAGGGTTACAGGAGGATAAGATGCTTTTAACTATCCATGGAAGAGATACAGACACCTAACTTTCAGGGGTCCTGAAGTACTGTTTTTGAAGATGACCTGCTACAGATTATTGTTGAACGAGCAGGTGTATATCCAGTTGAATTATTTGATGTGGGTTAGAGGACCGAATTCATTACTGAAACCGCAAGCAGCTTTTATAAGTTCTGGAAAATTACATGCCTCTCTTCAAGATTCTGTAACATACTTAACTCATCATTGAAAAATAGTCTAATCTGTGACTATCGTATCAAACTAAATGCCAAATCACCATGAGTAACCTCTGGGTTTGCTTGTGAGTGCATACTACATTTCATGCTTAGCAGGTATTCAGCACCCTGCTTTGGGATCTTTAGGGGAGGTAGTAGCTGGACTGGCCTGGAATAAGTGGGCTGTGTTGGGTGTTTCCTACAGTAGGTGAGAATTGCAGTCAATATCAAAGTCCAAGTGGAATCAGGGTTGTTCTGCTGGCTTCTGTCAGCTGAACAGTCATAGCTGTCACAGTGTCTGTTGCTGGCCTTTCTGTGCCTGAGGTGAGAGACCTCTGTGGAAAAGGGTTTAGTCACTGCCTTGCACTCGGGGTGGATTACAAGTAATCACAAGGCTTATGTTTAGGGGGGTGTGGAGTAATTTCTTGTATTGCCATCATACTATGGTCTAATCAGCTCCTAAAGTAGACAAATTCCACTGCAGCTGAAAAATCCTTTGATAGCCTCTTGTGGGTAGTGTGTTGTTCATGTTTTTAAAAAGATGAGAAGAAACAACTTGAGCACTGAGAGAGATTAGGCACTTGGGCATTCTTTCTGTTTTTGATGCATACTTCTACTCCCACTTCCTGTTTGCTTTACAATACCTATATTATTTTTTGTTTTTCAAAAGAACATACATGAGTAACTTTTTGCACTTAATATATTGCTGCTTCATGCAAACTCACCTTTGGTGTAGAGATAAAATCAAATTGCATCCCTCTTCCAGCTGTAAGAAAGAAAAGTTTATATGAGACCTTTCTTTCACAGATGAAGCACAAACAAGCTTTCAGTAATACTTTTTCTTTTGTATATATTCCCTGATTGTAGACAAAGGACCTGGTAATTCGTCTTCCAAGGCTACTGACTGGCAGATTAGAGCCTGTAAAAGAAAATCTTCAGGTGAGTTTATGAATAAATATTAAAAGTGAATTGTGTATCTGTGTAATTTTTGTCAGAAAATAGAATTCCTGGAGGAGAGTCATGCACAGAAAGAATTTAATGAAATAATTTTAGTGGAGATATAAAATAACAGAGGGTTTTGTTAAAAAAATTATTTTCCTCTTTAGCTTGTAAGCTTACAGAATACATGGAGCAATATCTCACTGTCTTCTACTCTGATGCAGTGTCTTCCTGACAAAAGTTGCTATCTGATGACACAAATTGTTACCCATTTTTTTATGAGTAGAAAAATACTGCTGAAGTATTATGAGTTTATGCTAACTTGGGCTCTCCATGGGTATTTAGGAGCAAGAAATGTGCAGTTGATTATTTTCCTCTTGGCAGGTAGCTAGTCTGCCAAAATGTGCATTTGACACCTATTGTCTGATAGCAGATGGTCGTTATTAACAACTGTTGGGTAAATAACTTCAAACCCACAGGGACTCCTTTCTCTTTTGAAAATGTAACTGTATATTGGTTTAATTAGTGTGCTGTAAAGCCATCGAGGCCAAACAGCATGATGTAGTGTAACAGTCTGTGAAATTCCATTATCCTATAATGCATAACTACAAATTAAAATGTATAATTTTCAGACAGACTCACTGCTCTGAAACTATTAAACACGAGAAATACTGCAATTTGAAATGTGTGTGTGGTAGGGGAGGAGACTGGAAAGTAGCAGACTGTTCTAATTAATAGTGCATTCTTTTTAATGAACATGGTTTCCGCAGGCTAGGATTCACTCTATTATGAGCAATGTGCTTTTAAGATCCTCAGTTCTATGGGACTATCTTGTTTAGCTACCAAAAATATATAGCATAGCACCTTTTATTTTTAGATCTATGAGACAGAGCGGGAGAGAGAGGAAGGATTTTTACATCCTTGCCATTGAAATTTGCTAGTAAGTAGAAGCTCTGGCCTTTCAGGAGGTTGGATGTTTCAGATTAAGAATCTCGTTTCAGACCTGTATGTCCTAAAGTGGTGGTGGAAGGGCAGGACTGGGAAAGTGAAACCATGTACCAGCAGTTCAGAAGTGATCAGGTCATTTCCCTTGTTCTGAAGGGACTGTTATTTAGAAATAACTGCTGTAGCTGATATTTGGTTGTCAAAACATACCAGCCATGGACTCAATGAGCTGAAGGATTATTATTTATTCCATCATCTGAAGATTTCATCAAGCACAATTAGAGATTATCTGAGAGAGTAAAACCTGAAAGATTGCATTACCACTGCCTGTTGTGAGAATAATACAGAAAATGTTTTATATTGCTGAGGCTTGCACAGTAAGGATATTAACATATGTGGACTAGAGAGTTACTGAATATTAAATATGTTTGCAGTCAAACTGAGTGCAGTCAAACCAACTTAACACTTGAGCTCACCGGTCATGTCCAAAGGGAGCTGTTCCATTTCAAAGAGTTGAAGATAAAAGCTCAAGACTTCTGTCATAATTATCCCTGCAGTGCACCCAGCTTTACACCTGCCGTGATTTAACATTACTCTGGTTGCATATCTTAATACAGTAAGTTATCACTGCCAACTCAGATCCACTAAAGTGCAAACACATTTTCTTCATGCTTGAATGCTGAGTTAGTTGACTGGTATTTTGTGTGATGCACAAATATTTATAAAGCAGATAAGGAAAAACCAGAATTTGAAAGACCTGGTTATAGTCACCTCTAGAAACAATTCCCTGTAAGGATCTGTAAGTCCTAAGGTAGTCAAAACCCAGATTCTAAGCCCTTCCCTTTGTATTTGCCAAGCAGTTCTGGAAAAGAACTGCAGTTTTGGCACATCAAACTGGACAAACAAAAAGCACCACATTTTTGCCTACTGAAGAAGTACCTGAGTTGGATTTGAAAGTGATTATGTTGACTGACAAGCACATCCGCTTCCTGAGGGAAAACAAGCTGCTTGTAAATGTCACTGGAGGTTAGAAGAAATCTCTTGAGTTTACCAGACACTCCTGTATGCTGAATTCCTTTCTCAACAACTCAATGAACTGCTTGCCGTTCTGCATTTTGGGAGGAGTGCTCATGATTTTATTGAAAAAATGTGTTTTATTTTCCTTCTGGGAAATAATAATTGAAGTCAAGGCAGTCTCTGAAAAAGACATCTTACTTTAGACATTAAAGAACTGTAAATTGATAACACTGCATATTCTATGCATCTCTTCCAGGTTCAGCAGTCTTCAGTTGAAGACTACAGGCATGAAATTATACTCTCTATTAGAAAAATGTAACTTGGATACATTAGCAAAATACGTAATGTTTGATCGCTGTGTTTTACAGAGCTCAACAGCCCCACAACAAGAAAGTCAGGCTTTTGACAGCTTGATATTGAAACTGAAAAAGGACCTTTAGGGGAGCATTTTTATGCTTGTGACTGCCATAGATATGCAGACACAGGTTTTTGTTCATAGCTCAGACAAGCTGAAAAATACACAGCATTCACAGAAGTCATCTTTACTTCGGGGATACTCTATAAACAAATTACACTTCAATCCAGAACAATAATTTGCATTGTCTGAATTGAGAACAATTGGAGAGGTGAATATTATTGTGGGTTGCATTCTTGTTGATGTGTGACAAAAGACAGAAGAATTTTGTGTAAGTTTATTTCACTGGCACATTAATATAAGTCAAGTTTGCTGTAGCTAACTTGTGAAAGTAAAATTGTGCTCTTTTTCAGGTTTGTCAGATTGAACTTGGTTTTCAACGTAATGAAATTCAGCAGATAGTGTATAAAACCCCCAAGATTTTAACTGCAAGTAAAAAGAGACTCACACAGATATTTGACTACTTACACAACATAATGGGCATTCCCCACCACATGCTTACTCGATTTCCTCAGGTGAGCTGTTAATCTGGGAATAAATTGTTGGTGCTCTTGTCACAGCCACTTCACTAATTCGGTGCTGAAGGTGGAGCCCCACTTTACACAATGAATTCACACGTGTGAATTCTTCAACTTGTTTGTGGCTTTTACTCTGACTGGTATAACTTTTATTGGCAATTCAGAAACCCTTGAGGATTCCACTGTGGAAGTTTTGCTTTCTTTTTTCTCCTGGCATATGTCACATCATTACCCCCAGTCTTGCAAATTTTTAGGTTTTCAACAGAGGTAGTCATGCTCATCTCTTCTGGATTCATGCAAGAGAGATTACTGCCTGCTTATGGATTTGCTTGTCCTGAAATCTTACCTAAGAGACACAAAGGAAGACAGATTTTGCAGAAGATCTGTTCATGAGATAACGTGTATATATAAATATTTATTTCAGATTACTTAAAAAATTAATTTTAGAGATTTTAGGATCTGAAAATAGAGCATAAAGGTTAAGAGAAGTTCTATCCATTAGGTAATCAGTTTCTCACTGGTCTTCCTATTGTTGGGGCAATTGCTAAAATATCACAGGATTGAAAATAGATTTGTTTCCTGATTGCTATTTTGGGGTTTGGTGTTTTGGGTTTTTTTGTGGCTTTTTTTTTCCTCTATCTCCTCATTACTGTTACTTCCTCTCAAATTAAAAGTTGAAAGCTTTAGTCACTTCGCTCAATGATGACATGCAGTTGCACTAGCTTCTTGCAATGTAAAAATGAAACCACGAATTACAGCTTCTGAACTGAAATCATTTTCTTACTAAAGTGAGTCTAGTAAACAATCTAACTGGCTAAAGATCCAGCATTATATGGGGAAATAAAACTATTCTCCAGGATTTTGATTGCTTATCTTGCTATGTAATATATTTAACACAGATGCTTGCTGTAAGTCCAGTCTATGTCATTTTTGCCCTCCTTGATCTGTAAGGTCTTTCTCACTTCCTTCTCAGTTGTCTTATTGTTAGCTTTGTGGTGGTTCACCTCATTATTTTCTTCTCTTTTTCTGGAAGGGTAAGTGGAGAGTTTCCTCTTTTGTCCTTGGCACAGTCATTCCCTCTCTTCCCCGTTCTTCCCATTCACCCTCAAAAACTGCAAGTTCCAGGATATGGTTAGTTCAAGTAGTCTGTATATGGTCTGGCCTTTAACCTGTGCATTCACAAATGCATATTTGTCTCCATCTGTACTTGCTGCTATCCCAAATGACAGTAATGCTGAAAATAAGAGGTGTACAGGATTTTGTTTGTCAAATCCTCTGATGTGTAACCATTCTTTCTGTCAGCTAGCTCCACAAGTGAAGTTTTCTCCTGTGTTCTGACTCCCTCTTAAAATTCAAGCAAGGCAGAGGAGGAACAGTAGTTTCGTTTATCTCCTAGTTAAAAGTATTGTACATCCTCATGAAATCCTTTCATCAGGGTAGCCTCTTTTTTAGTAGAATCTCTGCTTGCTGTAACATTCACATTTTCACCATTATCTTCTCTATAGCAACTCTCTCCAGTTTTACTGCTTAGAAATGCAGTTAGATCTCTGCTTTTGACTTCACCGTGCATCTCATCTTGTCCACTTTCCTCTCTTTTTAGATGTTCTGCTGATTTCTTTCATGTTTCCCTTGCCATTGTTCTCACCTTCCCCTGTCTAGATTTTTATTGTGGCAGGTATCTTCAAAGGTAGGCACTGTTTGTGCAGCAGTGGTTGTTTTGAACCACCACAGTGTGCCTTTTGGCCATGCTACAACAGGAGTCACAGCCACTCACCTTTTCCCTCACCACTGTGCCATTTCTTTGTTTGTATTGTGCCATGTGGTCACCTGTTCATTTCTGCCTTGCAACAATACTCATCTGAATTTTCTCATAGTATAGAGAAAACACTCAGAAACAGAGAGTATCTCCTCTCCGCTTTCTTGGCTGTGATTATACAAAAGTAATATCATTATATATAAACAATAAACCTTATGTGCTTGAGAGTTGTATCACTCTCTGATCTTCCTTGTGTGTGTCAGCATATTGTATTTTGAAGCATTTTGAGTTTAGATAATTTATATGTAAATGTAACCTACATGGTGCTTGACATAAATTAGAAGAAAATATGCAAATTATTTGTTTTCTTCCTAGATCTTCAATTTGTCTAAAAAAAGCTCTTATTTTAGATGCCTCAGAGTCTGAAATTTAGACAACCTAAAAAATTCTTCCCTTTTTTCCTTAGGTTTTCAACTCAAAGCTATTACGAATCAGAGAAAGGCACATGTTCCTTGTGTTCTTGGGAAGAGCCCAGTATGATCCAGCACAACCCAGCTACATCTCTCTGGACAAGCTGGTATCCTTGCCCGATGAGGTGTTTTGTACAGAGATTGCCAAAGCTTCTATACAGGACTTTGAAAATTTCTTAAAAACAATTTAATTAGTAACACATGTAAAAAATGGTAGAATAAAGTTATGAAATAAACATATTTTCTAAAACTACTCCCCTTTAAGGTCTCCAAACTTTTTATTACTCATTTAAGATGTCATTAGTTACGAAACATTTGTAGGATTTAAAGGCTCACAGTAATATTTATATTAATTTAAAAATAAGAGTAAATATGCTGATTGCTACTAAGGCAATCCTTGTAATTAATCACTAATTATAGAGGATGCAGCACAGTAACAGAAAAGTAAATTAAAGTGGATTCTTCTTTTTTTCTTTCAATAATGTCAGAGTTCTGGGAGATGGAGAAACTGGCTAGTGACCTATTTATTTCCTGTCTCGCCTTCTGTCTCTTTTCACCCTCTTTCCCAAAAGTTAAATATCAAGCTAGTGCAGTAGTGAAGAAGTGTTGCGTTTACCTGCTTGAGAAAATAATATTATTTTCCTTGTACAGTAGAAAGAAGTACACCATTACATATGTGAAGCTTCTCATACAAAAAGACATTTTTTCAACAGGTTACAAAGGTGTTTCCTTGTGAAGCTGGCTACTGAAATTAATATCCTAAAAGCTGTGCAGTGAAACCTGGTTTGAAATGTCAAAAGAATCAGCAAACTGAATCTAGGCAAATTACAGAAAGAAAATAAAATTGTTAGTGTCCATGAAGTCTAGAAGGAGCTTATTTTACATTACTCTTCCCCTTGTTGATTTTTTTTCCTCCCCATGCCTGTGAGATTTGTGTGGGTTTATAGGCAAAGAGACCAACAGAGTTGTTCATTTGTAAAAGCTGAAGTAAATGCTAACACAATTAGGAATCACAGGAGTATTAAAATAGTTATTCTTATCAGTAAACAAATTGCCTTAATATGGAATTATCAAATGCTTCACAGTACAGTTGGGGAAAAAGGAAGAAACTGCCTAAACCCACATGCAAATGGATGGTTCATTGTTCAGAAGTTTCCATTCTTTCATTAAAACCAGTTCAGGAAACTGAAATCCAGATGTTTTAATTTGGGTTTAAGCTTGTTTAATAAAAAGCCTCAAGGTTTTAAAAGATCAGTGTTGGAGTTCAGAATACCAATTTGTATTGCAGACAGCAGAATAAAATTCAAAAGGTTAAATTCCACTACTAGGTGGGAAATTAAGGTAAGGTTAAAGAGACATTTAAAGAATGAGAATAGTAGTGATCTCTGGATTATGAATTGGATAAATTCTTATCTAAATTAAGAATTTGAAAAAGGAGTGTTTGAAACACATTAAAAAGCCACATTCATTGTATGCAATATATATCTGGGATGCTCTCTTTGTCTTTTTTCTCATATTGCCTACTCTGTTGGCCTGGGACAATCACTTGAAATGCTGTATTTGATAGAGGATGGAGGTGCAGAACAGATTCCATCTAATGTGGTGGCTGAAATGTGATGGTTCAACACTTTCCTTCATTCCCGCTTCTTAAATAAAAGTATCCATATCTAGTTTGATATGCATACTTGGATTTTTAACTGTATTAAATGCTAAAACCAAACTGTAATCCATCTTCAAACAATCTTGTAAAAAAACCAATGTTTGTAGTAAAAATATGAATAGCAAGTATGTGGGTTCATAATGTTAGCTCTTGCAGATTTATTCTGCTGTCCTTACCACTACCTATTATTGCCATGTGACAAACCATTGTAATAGAAATTATAGTATGCATACGTTTTGAATGTCTCAAACGTTGAGCTTTAAATTCCTTTTGTATTTTTAAATGTAAAAACGATTGGTGCCAGAGCTAAGCCAGTTTCTTTGAAGTGTTAAATTGCATCTGCTTCTGCCAAAATAGCTTCCCAGAAACACCGTGAAGAAAGGAAGCAAGATATTTTTATGGGAGTACTAAAAAAGGGGAGAGGATGAAAGAACTTTGGGAGGATCATGCAAAAACCTCTGCGGCTTCAGATGGAAAGAAAGTCTTTATAAGGGATGTTTGGGCTAGAATGACCAAACTGAGGGCCGCTGTTCTCGGGCAGGGCTGGCAGCCTTGGCTGTGCGTATTTAGTGACGGCCCCGCTGGGTTTGCTTTCCTGACTAACACTGCCTGCTGCAGCCGTGTTTCTGGACTAGCCCCACATAATTTTATTTCCTTTAAAACGGAGCGCTCCGCTCCTGAAGGCGCTGCTGGGCAGAGGGGCGGCGATCCGCGCCTCAGAACGCAGAGCAGCTCGCCGGACAGCTGCGCTACTTAAGCAGAGAAAAGTTCCTGGTCCTTCTGCAGCGGCTCGGTCCTTTGCCCAGCGTTCCTTACAAACCTCAACTTTATTTCCTTTACTTTTCGCTTAAAAAAAAAAAGTGGCTCCCACACACGCTCCCCGCCCTGCGCATGCGCGCGCGCCGCGCCGCCATTGGCGGGGCGCAGGGGGCCGCGCGCCGCGTCCGGGGCAACATGGCGGCGAGGGCGACTGGTGAGGCGGCGGGGCCCGGCGGGGTCGGGGGGAGTCCGGGGCGTTCCACGGCGCCCGTCCCGTCCTGCCCGCGGCCCTGTGACCCTCCCGGGCCGTGCCGGGCAACGAGGCAGGCCCAGACGGGCAGGGACAGAGCCGCGAAGCCGGTGTGCGCCGTGTGCCCTTGACGGGGGCAGTGGGTGCTGCTGGCACAACCTTGGCGGGCAGGTCTCCTTGCTGTTCCTCCCGTGGAGGTGGAGGGAGTCTGGCTCTGATACCGAGAATATGTGGGCGTGGAGGGTGGTGGGCAGCGCTATAGGAGCCGCTCGGGGATCGCTGTGCTGTGCGGGCACCGCCTCGGCGCGCAGCCGGGCCAAGGGTATTCCTTCGCAGGCCCTGAAGCGCCAAGGAGGAGGGGAATAACCTGATGGGAGATTGCGCTAATGACATACTGGTATCACACGTAGCACTGGGGTTTGGGGGGGTTTGGTAAGATAAACGGCTTTAAAGTCACATGAGACAGCTTGCCCGGGCTGCATTGCCCTTGTTGTGCTGCTCCCGGGTTTGTAGTCTCCTCGTTGAGTTACTGCAGTCGTATTTGGTACAGCGTTGTACTTGATAGTAATTTTAATGCACATTTGCTATACAAAGTCACATTTAACGACAGATGGACAATGCTGTGTGTGGTATGTTTGTGGTTCTGTATTTTATTTTTAAAGCATAGGGTATTTTGTTGGTTGTTTTGTTTTTTGTTTTTTTTTTTTTCCGATGGTGGACTTTACAGCATTGATTTTCCGGTTGACTTTGGCATCTCCTTGATAAGGGAAGCTCTGGGATAGCACACAAGTAACTGGAGAGGAGAGCAAAAGGTTAACAACATCATAATATGCTTGCCTCAAAATAACATTAACCCACGGCAAGAGTTGTGGAACTCAGATAAATTATTTGAAAAGCATGATGGTTTTGCTCTATATAGAACACTGTAGTTTTGTCTAATGTAAGAGTTATGGAGCATTGGTGCTCTCTGACAAAGAATTATTCCAAGTCTTAAAGCAGTCTAATACTGAAATTTCATGGATCCGATCAAACTGCAGTACATAATGAGGAGTCCTTCTGCCTGGTCAGTGTCAGTTAAGGGATGCTGGGAAGCAGAGATGTCAAGTCATATATGCTCAAATTCAAACTTAATACAGTGTTACATTGCTAAATATGAAGGAGGCCAGCAAATATTTGTGTACTGTCATAGGAGTGTGTAATGCTTGATTTTGTCTTGCTCTTCAACTGATGATGGTCATGTTCAGTTGCAGGAGGTGGTCGCCTGATAGACAGGGTTCGCAAGTGGTACTATAATGCAGCTGGTTTCAACAAACTTGGTAAGTGTTGGATTGAGTTCTAAAAACTTTGCAAATATAACAGTTCTTGAAGTAGTTAGGGTTTATAACTGGCATATGTGTTTGCTGTTTGGCTTAAGTCTTTTTGATCAAAATTAGCTACTATTGTTGTGGGAAAAAAAAGTTGGCCGTAGCTTCAGTCATGATTTCTGTCTCAGTGAATCAGTGACTGTTCTCTTATTTCTGTTTGCTCATGTTTTGAGTGAATTAGCTGATAACAGCTAAGGTTGAGCTGAAGCAGTTGAAATAACTTGCACAAAGCATTTCCGGAAGCTTGATTATTTACCTTTCCTCACCAAGTCACTTCCACTGGCCAGTATCTTCTAACCCAAAGATTACCCTTGAAGCTGGAGAAGTTCCACACTGATAGCAGGCAGTCTGTCCACAATACTTATGCAAAGTACTGAAAGTGCGAAAGATGTTTTAGTTAGTTCTGCCTTTTGTGTCACTGTAACTTCAGCTGGTGTCACTTTGGCCTGGACAGTGGTAGAATAGGTGTCAAAATAGTGTTTCCTTAAGTAGAGGAAGTTGCCTTGATGGTATTTCCTTCAGTTTGTTCAGAGTTGTTACTAAGTTTGTTTCAACCGTTTAGATGGCAGAACTGTTCTTGAATGAGAATCTGAATATTCAGAGGCTGTAATTTACTGCTGACCACAATACAAGCAATTTTTTGAAGCAATTTAACATACCTGCCCTGAGGAAGTTAGAAAAAAAAATTACAAGGCAACTGACAGAAATAAGCTTAGATCTTTCCTCCATAGACCAAATGCTTAGAGCCTCCTTTTATATCTCTTTGTTGAAGTTCGTTCTTTCTCTGCTTTTCTGGACATGCGGCTGAAAACTAAGAAACACCAAATTTAATGTAGTTATTAAACTTGCAGCAGTGCTCCCTTATAAAACTGAATTCAAGAGTATATGACTTAAAAGAAATTTGTTTTAATGTGAGACCAAAACCTTTAACCACATGTCAGTAGGTGTACTCTTGTAGTCTGCATCAGTCTTGGAAACCTACAGAAGTAATATTTTGTCCTGTTTTACTAATACTGAACCTTAAAGTGGAGTAGGTTGAGCTTCAAGAATTCTTTGTTCCGCAGATGGTGTGAGAGTGTTCTTGGCTTTGAGAAGACAAGGTGATATAGTCAGTGGAGATCTGGTCATTGTGGATGGGGGAGTTTGGAGTGTCATACTTCAGTACTGAAGCAGTCACACCAGTGGTTGACCAATTCTCATGAATTCAGGGCTCTTAAACCCTTTACCTAAACAGTCATCTGAAATATAGATATAAAGATAGATGAGCATAAGTCCACCCCTCAGATTCAGAAAAGTTACTGTTCTGTTTATATCATCATCACCATCATCATCATGATGGCTGGACTTCGCGAACAAAGATTTGGGCGGGCTCTGTTTATATATACTCTTAGAAAACACATTGAATTAAATACCAATTTTTCTTATTTCCCTTTAAGAAAAGAAATAAAAGTAAGACTATGCCAAAGCTAGTGTTTAGAATCAGTGGTTCTCCTGAATTGGTTTGGTTTTTCTTCATAATTTTGCTTTGGAAGCGTTTTGCCCATGTTACTTTGAAATACTTGTGTCAGTCCTGAATCTTACTTAAGAATATTTGTTCCTTGATACAGTAAATTCTTCTTGGTACAGGATTAATGCGAGATGATACATTGTACGAAGATGAAGATGTACAGGAAGCACTGAAGAGACTTCCGGAGCATATTTACAACGAAAGAATATTTCGCATAAAGCGAGCGCTGGACTTAAGCCTGAAACACCAGATCCTTCCAAAAGACCAGTGGGTGAAGTATGAAGAGGTATGTGACTGGAGTGTTTCCAAGGTGAAGGTCTTAAATGACACTGCTACAACTGGTCTTTGGGACTGTCATTCTCTGAAGAGACACACACTTACACGTTCTTTATAATGAGTTCATGAGTTAGTATCTCAGAGAATACCTCTGGAAAACACAGTTTTTGATCACTATTTAGAAATGTCTGGTGTTCAGTAGATTATCACTATGACAAAAGCTGAAGCTGCAGCTCAGAATCATAGCACATTATGTTCAGGCAAAATATTTCTTCTAAGCTATCAGATAAAGAAATACTCTGTAAATAGCTTGGATATTCTTACAAAAGGTTTCTTGCTTTTCTGGTTATTTTCTTAATCTTATAGAAAATCTTGAGCCAAAAGTTTTATTCATGAAGGTGCCAAGGAAGAATAGGTTAAAGGGAAATCATGCATTAAAATGTGTCATCTTGTAATTTAGAAAATAAACTACACCTTTCTTTTCAGATCTAACAGGATTTTATTTTTTGGTAGTGAATTGATTCACAGACTTTGCAATACTGTCATCTTTCTCCAGATTACCAGACAGAGAGAAATCTTACCGCTAAACTTCTCACTACAAGATGGTACAACTATATTAACGTGTCTCTGTTTAAAGGGAGGCTTTTTCTTGTGTCTTACTGGTCATATCTAAGTAACTGCTGCATTGAATAGCTGGTTGTGTATTTCCTAAAGCACCAGTTGGGTTTGTAATTGTTAAACATGGTTGAGGTGTTCCACCAAATTCAGGTTTACCAAGTTTCCACCAAATCTAAATTTTAAAAGTGAAGCTCAAAAAAAGATTCTTCCAATTATTATTGTTGGACTTTGAAGTGATTAAAGTGGATCTTGCACATTTGGGTATCTGCCAAAAGAACATTGCTTCTAAAGCTGTAACTGGAAACATCCCTCTGCCTGTGTTTAATGTTGGTGAGGAACTGGGTGTTAGTGGTTGCTGCAGTAAAAAACTTGCCATTACAGACTTGGCAGGTACTAAATTTACTTTTTCAGAGTAAGTAATGCTTGATTTCTTCTCCTCCCCACCACCCCGGCCCCTCTTGTTAGGTTGGTGTTAGTCAGATCTGAGGAGGAATGAGAAGTAGTCTATAGGATTGAATTGATGTTTCTGGACTTCACTATAAGTTTAAATATATTCATTTCTCTTTCAGGATCACCGTTATCTTGAACCATACCTAAAAGAAGTAATCCGTGAAAGACTTGAAAAAGAAGCATGGAACAAGAAGTAACTATTGAACTACTTCATGCAAATATCCACGTATTTCTGATATTTTTAAACATTTAGTTATAAAAGTCCACAAGGAGGTAATTGTGTGGCTGAGGAATACTGTTTCAGCTTGTTCATTGAGTCTGTTCATCCAACTAAAATAAACATGTCAATGTATAAAAATCTTGGATGAGTTTTTTTCTGATAGTTAACAAGCTAATGTTCAGATCTTTCCTATGAGCATATACATTACATTTTAGTGTTGTGGTATGCAGTCTTCATTCCAGCTTTCATTCTTCCTATTTTCATAGTACAGCTGTTTTCTGCAGTTGTAGGGTTAGATAAGAAACATTCAAAGTGCTAGTTGCTTTGTTAAATTAAAAAGGAGTTTGTATTTCATTTGTCACTTCTCCCTATAGATAACAATACTGGACCAGTGCTTGATGTTACAATGGCATTGTGAGGCAGCAGAATGTAATATGTGCATCTGAGCACATATATATTAAAAAATGGAAAATATAGATGATTCCTTAATTAAAAAATGTGAAGTATTTCACTAGCTTTTTATACCATGTACGTTGTTAATCCTTAAAAGATTATTTTCATATAAACCATGACTGTCTCACTTCAGCTTTTTGAGAATTGTTCTTTAAAGGGTAAAAGTGCTATTCTGATGTGCTTTCAACAAAATATTTAACTTCCCATATATTTTTTTCATCACCTAAAGCATGCTGTAGTTTACAGTGATTGGTATCCAGAAAGTACTGGCTCTTACTGGCTGAAGACCTTGGGTTTAGTCTTCCGTAATTCAGTGGTGGTGGTAATTTGAGAATGATACTGGTATTAGATGTGAAAAGCAAAGTCTGTCATACAACTCTCTGTATGAAGTACTCAACTTCTGTGATAGTCATTGCTTTTTTTCAGTTTATTGTGCATGCCTGTCTGCCAAATACAGTACTCAGATTACTAGAAGTAAACTATACCCTAGTTTAGGGTATAAAAAGAGCAAAACACATCTGCAGTTTTGAATTGTTATGATCAGTGAAATATGATACCGGTTTAGAAGTTAGAATGGAAGCTCTTTTATCTTTACTCATCACTGTTGTTAACCTTCATACGCTTTCTAAAGTCCTTTACACCTGCAGGAAGGGTTAAATACTTTTCTCAAAAATTCACAGCCTGATGTGGCAAAACAAAGTTCTGAAAAATACCTGCGTTGTCAATATTCATTAAAAGCCTGTGGGGAGATCATATAAAGAATGTGAGGTTTCTTTCATTTCCTGCAGTTAAAATCTAATTGTTGCATCATATATAATTTGATGTATTTTTGAGAACTTTCTGATTTTCTTTCAGTAGACAGAGGGCCTGAAGTTTCACACATCTCTTTATGGAAGTATTAGAATAAACTTTCCTAATGGAATTAGAACGATTTCAGTATCTATTAGAATAGTATTAAAAGTCTAAAGGGCTCCTTCCATTAGATAATTGAAAGACAGAGGTAGTCAAATTTCTACAAAAGGTCGAATTTTGTAGAAAGACAGTGCTTATTTGACTATAGGTTTGAATTGAGGAAAAAAAAAAGTCTCTCAAAAATTACTTGGTTCAGAGAAAAGGGCATTGTTAGGATCAGGCACTTAAAACAGACTTTGAGTGAAGTGCAGAGCAGCCATGCTCCAACTGGCATAAAGCATCTGCCATCACTCATGCCCTTACACTCAAACGTAACCTCTTAATAGTCAGAGATGAGTAGAAGAAGTTAGTAAGAGTCTTTCCAAGTTTTTATAGCAGCTCAAGTGGAAGAGGGGAAAGGAAGCCAGGTTAAGAGCTTGCCTGTTTACTGAGGTTGTTTAACAGTTTTCATTTAGTCTTGTTTTCAGATGCCTCTGACTTGGAGTGATAATTTTTAACTTAAATTTCCATCATGTTCAGTAGTCTTCTGTTAAAGTATTATGGAAAATTTCACTGAATACTTTTGTTGCTTAGAAGGATATTTGTAAGGAAATGTTGTTTGTCCTTTTTTTTAGCTGAGATGTACAGCTTTCTGTGGAATCGTGCCATATTCCTCGTGCAGCCTGTGTGCTCCTCTGTGAATGACCATGGACTGTGCAGCCATTGGCTCACTAGCTGCACAGTTGCCTCATTTTAAGGAAAAGCTTCATAACAGTAAGGGGGGTCAAATTGCCAGAGGTGAAGAGAAGAAAAGTCTGATGTGGAAAGAAAGAGTGTTCTGATTTGGAACGCAGTTCCAAAAGGGGGTTTTCTTTCAGCTGCTGTCATGAGGTTCTTGCTCAGTGCTGCAGACACTTGGTTCACAGAAGCCCTCTAAGAATTTTGCTAAGTGCTTAATATATCGGTGCGTGGGGATACATCTGCAGAAATGAAGACTAATCACATCTATATCTAGGTTCAGTAGATCTGTTCTGAAAATATTAAGTGAAAGTCTTTGTATTCATCCATATGCACAATAATTACTACTGCTGGTGATACAAGGAGTAAATTCCACAGGGATGCTCACAGTCATTATTCCTCTGATACTAAGTTCAGAAATAATTATAAAGAGATGATATATTTGTTACCTCTGTACCAAGTGCATTTGGAAAGCAAGGTTGAGCACTGAAGAGGATTGGAAAGAATTCATGAATAAGAGGAGTGCTTCCTGGGAAAAACGTGAACCTGCAATTTAAGGTCTTACCATAATGCACAAGGCAGTGGGGAATCTTGTGTTTCCTAGTTCGTGGTTTTGAAACCTTCATCTTGGTTAATGTTTTTTGGATAAAAATATTATATAGAGAGTCCATAAACTACTGAGATCTTTTTATAGTTTGAGTTTGCTACATCTAAATTACATGTGCAAAATTAAGAGTCTGAGCTGACATTGCTAATCCTGCAGTTTGATGACAGTTTTAGCTTGAATTATTTTTCATCACTTTTAGGCAAACCTGTACTTCACTTTAAGTTTTTATTAAATAGATAGTGACATATAGGAATACATTTTGACTGCTGAAGATCATGTTTGTTATGTCAGACTGATTTCTTTAAATTTTAAATCAGTCAATCCAAAAACAATGGATTTTTTTCAGCACTGTAACCAGAAACATATGCTTGTTTTACATCCAACTTCCATCTGAAGGAAAGCTACAGCAGATACAACTCTCATAAGGATTTTGATGAAACATCATGCTTGTCATTATAATGGGACTGTTTTAGCATTAATATGGTAAACACATTCCGTCTTGAAGGGTTTTCTCTCTACAGCAAAGGTCAAAGATGATCTGGGTTTCCCCACGGTGCTGCTCTGCTCTTATGGTCAGTTTTCATGGACTGAGGCTGTGGCCAGGGTAGGGGCTGACCCTGCAGAGCAGAGCGGGCAGAGGCAACCTGAGCAACTGCTGCTCCAGGATGAGACCAGGGTGACTTCACTCCTCGTAACCTCTTTGAGCTGGGTTGAAGGCCCAAAGGGCTAACACCTTAAAAAATCTGTAGGCTACCAACTCCGTTGTAAACAATTTGTGTTGGCATCTGAGTACCCTTGAACTGGGCCTCATCGCAAAACTCAATTGCCTCAAACTCCTCTCAAACACAGGCCATGCAGAGTTGTAAGCTTCCTTCAGTGTCAAATAGTTCCTAGCTCATCCAGAACCTCAGTGCTAGTGGTGCTAGGACTAGGTGATGGGCCGGGCTGATGCCCCAGAGTGCCAGAAAGTATATGCACCTCTGCCTTCCTGAAAAGGTGAGTCTTCTCATGGCGTGTCTGAAGAAGGAGTTCTCAGCATCTGATCTTCGGCTCACTAGTGATCCAATGCTGTTTTAAACTGGAAGCTTGTGGGCTCAATTCCTTTTTTCTTCACAAAAGATATGGATTTGCAGTCCCCTTCTCTGCCAGTGCTTGCGTTCTCTAATTTACCTATTTTCCGGGGTGCAAGTGGGGCTTTGCAAGTCCGTTTGGCTGTCTGTTGTGCATGAAAGTTCTGGTAAACTGTACTATGACTCAAATTGATTGGTTCACTAGAGCCTCTTTCTAGGCTGGTTTACATGCTACTTCAAAGCAAGGACAATGCCTGACTCCACCTGCCTAGAGGCACTTGCCTGCTTGGACAGTTACTGCCCACGAGCTTCTGTCCTGCTCTCTCTTTGACCTGAGCCCTGGCACCCGGATCAGTGAGAGCTTGGGCAAGGGATGTGGAGTGGGTGAGGGGTTGAGGTAGACCCGGGATTAGGAAACCATGTGCAGGGATCTGTAAGAATTATAGGGAAAATAAGTTGACCTCTATCCCCTTTGCCTGCTTTGGGGATGCATGGTGAGGGTGAGGTGAAGTTGATACATTTTTGAATGCATTTTGGGAAATGGGACCACTGAGTATGGTGCTGAGGAGAGAAGTATGTGGTGATTTGGTAAAAGCCAGGGTACTTTGCAGATCACTGCAGAGGGTGACTTTGAGAATGCCAAGTTCAAGGCAATCATTGAGACTTAAGTTTTCCCTAAAGGATATTAAAGGATCGTCCATTGAATGTTATCATGAGTGAAACTCAACCTGCCTCCAAAGTATCTGGACATGGCCTAAATGTCCATCTTCTGTGCCCCAAACTCATCTGTTTTCCTTTTGTGAAAACCATAACAGCTTCAAGAAGATGCCCTAATAGCTATAGGGTAAGCCTGACTTTTGAATGCTTGCATCTCTGCAGCAAAGGAGGAGGACTGGATATTTCTCTTGCAAACCTTAAGCAAGAGCTGGAATTGCAGTTGTTTTTTTAAGAGAGTGTTCTGCTTTGGTTCCTGCACTGGGAAAGGATCTGGAGTTTGAAATCCGATCAGAAAGAAGGACCTCAGCACAGCTGGGCTGTGCTCTCCTCAGCCGTTCCTAAAGTGGTTCCCCACTGGCCGGCACAGATTTGGTTCTTTGTGTCTAAATCTTCTGGATTGCATGGGGAGGCTGGATAGCGAGGCATAGAGTTAAGCGCTGCTGCACTTAGTATTACAACACCTAAGCCCTTTTATGAAGCCTCATACTCCCACTGCGGCCTAGCAGATTGAAATGATTGTTTATAAGCAGCAAAGTTCAGAGTCCAAAGCTCAGATCTCTTCAAGGCACTTCAGAGGGTTTTCTGTCTGCAAGTTGTGTTCCCCAGTGGAGTATTAGTTTAAAAAGATTCTGTTATGAAATAGTCATAAAAGCAGCTTGATGTGTTTGGTTTACTTCAATTAACTAAAAACTCTCCAAATCCTTCGTGTTTCTCAGCTGCAGTCTCTCACCCTGAAGAGGATGGAAGAAAACTCCATCAGTGTGCAAAGCAGGCCCCCAGCAACGCTCTGCACCCAGGCTGCCTGCTGGAGCTCATCAGACTGTCACAGCAGTGTGGAGGTGGCTCTGATAAAAAGCAAAATGCATTCCACTCCCCAGTGAGGTATGGCCCAGGTCTGTTCTGTGTGTTGCAAAAGCTGAGGTACCAGAGAAGGGGTGAGGTCAGCATTTCAGAGCTTTATGGAGGTAGTCATCCCTGCCTAGGAGCACTTAGGCTGTAGCAGGGCAAAGTCAGGACCTAGGTTTTCACTGGCAGCAACTAGACATGCTTTATTTTTCTATTTAAAAAACCCCAAAGCTAAAATAAACCCAAATAAATTCGAAGAAAAACATGACAAAAAAGAGCCCCCAAAATTCCAAACAAACAAACAAAAAAAATTAAAAAACCCCAACCCACCAAAACCAACAAACCAGAATAAAAGAAATTCTAGGGAAAAAAATAACAGCCTATTTCCTTTCAAAATATATATGTCTTAGAGAGAGGCTGCTATTCCCATTGTAAGACTGGTGATGTCATTATGACAGATTAGATGTTTAGATCTGTAGTTTAATGTTTGCTTAAGGTAGCTCATATTCACCTGGCTTAACTCAAAGAGCATTGTTATCTCCCCTTCTGTCGCCTAGATCTTCCAGACACCTTCTGCTGGAAGCAGCATCTTCTGCTGAGCAACTTTCAGGTTTGCAGCTGTTCCCCAGAGCTGATTCTTGGTACAGAGCTTGGGTAGCAGAGTGCCTGACTTTGCACAGCTTTCTTCTTATCTAGTCACAGGCTTTTGCTCTTTCTCACAGAAAGAAGGGGTGTAGCCACCTCCATCTCTGAAGCTCTGGGGGATGTCTTTCATTAATTTCTATCCTTAGCTTCTCATAAGTATATTGAACCTGGACAACTCCAAAACAGCCATTTAAGCCTTATTCAGCAAGCTACTTCAAAAAGAACATGAGGAGGTATGCTTTGAAAGGGGACTTCTCCTCCAGCTGCTTCCACCCAGCACTTGAAAAAACACATAAGACACAATAAAGCACGTGTTGACATAAGTGAGCCTCAAAAAAACCACTGGATTATTTTGAAGGAGTATAAACACACGCGGGGAGAGTTATCATCCTTCACCCAGCAAAACAATTACATCAGTGCAGCTTGGACTGGGATCTGCCTTAAGATCTCCCAGATGTTGCAAATGGCGCAGTTGCCGATCAGTTGCTCTGGGTAATTATAAACTGTCAAATGGAGAAGGGGATGTTGGTCTCAGAGGGAAAAACATAAAAGATTTTTGGGGATTCGAAGAGAAGATTCACTGTTCATAGCTGACACCCAGAGCCACAACAACCCCTGCTTATGCCGGGCTTTGCCAGACCAGTGTCATGGATGCCTCTCAGAGCCTCACTTACGCCAGAGCTATGGCATGCTGCATAGAGGAGATGAACCTTTCAGTAGGGTGATACTAGCAAATTTGCTCAGAAATCATTTTGGCAGCATCTCCCAGCCTGGAATGAGGGATCTGCTGCTCAACTCACTAGCAGAAGCCCATCTTATCCTGAGGCAGCAGATGACACTCAATGGGAAAGGGGGAAAATAGGAAAAAACTTCCACCTTGCTGGCCCTGGAGTAAAACAACTTCCCCAGGAGTGAGGAGGGAACCCCAGTTGAGGTATTGTGCTGTGTTGCAGCAGGAGTGCAAGACTTTGGGAGCTGCAAGAAGATGGCGAGCAGGTCCTTGATGCTGTAGCTGGGTGGCTCAAAGACTTGCCAGAGCCTATTCCCGGCTCAAAGGTTCATTTTCATGAAGTTTCTGTAAAGCATTTGCTGTTTGTAGCACAGAGGAGCTGTGGGAATGAGCTTTTGTCAGCAACGAGCCCTGGCTCCTGCCCTCCCCTAGAGTGGTCGCTACCCTTCTTACACCCAGGAGCAGGGCACTGTCGTCAAGGGGCATGCTCAGGTCATCAGTCAACATCTGCTCAGCCCTTTGAGGCTACTAGAAGGAACCAGCATCAGGAATAGCTTTTGAGACTCAGCAACCCAAGTGTTGGGAGATGCTTCAGGATCAGAAAGAGAAATCCCCCACGCTAGTGTTTCCATGGGGTAGCACGAGTTGGTGAGCTGCCTTTCCGAGGTCCCTTCTGACAGCCCCAGCTCACAGTCCCACTGGGCTCCAGCCATGCCATCCCTCTGGGCTGTTTGTCCCATCCCTGAGTAATGAGTACTGGGGTGTCCATCCAGCTTCCCACAGCCCAGAGTACATGACAGAGCTGCCAGCTTGCATTTGCCAGCTGACAGCAGCAGGTCAGACTGTGAACAATGGCAAGTGAAGACGTGGCCTCTGGCAGAGGGTGGGTGGATGGGTGGGCAGCAACCTACCCATGTGCCCTGCTTGGGACAGTGAGCAGCAAACAACCCCAGCAGCTAACGCTGCCCGGTGCTACAGCAGAGGGAACCCACAGCCCATGGCTCTGGCATGTGACTGGCATATTGCTGCCTTCCCAGCACCTGCTCAGCAGGATTGTTGACCCCCAGCGCAGAATGGGGTGCACACAGGAAGGGTGTGCTCACCCATCGCTCTTGCAAGAGCTGACCAGTGACAGAGATGGAAGTGGCTGCAGCAGCACACATGGGTGACAAGCTCAACAGCAGGTTGGCTACACAAAAGTGACCCCCTGGCAATGCCAGTGCCCCATGTGGAGGGGTGGTTTTGTCCTGGACATGATGGCAACAGAGGAGAGAAACATGTCACCCACCTCCAGCATCACCCTGACGCAAGGTGGGGCTGTACTGTAACAATATGAGCACCACTAGAGCGTCCTGGCATTGTCTTCTTCCCTTTTTTAATTTCATTTTTCAGGATGACAACACTTTAGCGGTTTATGACCAACAGGAGAATTTACTACTAAGTCATATGCTGATGTAATGAAATCTAATATATGCTGTGTAATGAGTTATGAGATGTTATTTAGTTCCAGGGTTTTATTACTTCAATCAGTTATGACCATATTTCCTTTTATATGATTGCTCACTCTTTAAACATACCAGATGACTGTATAAAGAACACCTAATAAAGTCTGGAGATGTTAAAATATAAATGTTTTAATTTTTGCCATAAATTTGTTTTAATTCTACCAGTGGTGGCTTTTGCACTGGAAGTGGGGCAGTCCTTGTTAGCAGTGCAGACCTTGGTAGTGCTGATTTGTATCCTTTGTGGGCAGGAGCTGGGTGACCCTACTTCATTATAATGCAGTTACTTGCCAATGCTCACCCTTGGTGGTTATACACAGAAATTGAAAGGTTTTTCGAATAAAACAAAAGACAGTCAGCGTTGATCTGTGATATAAATGTCTTCATTAAACTCTCATAATTATCCTCCTAACTGCTATGTATGTGTGCCCTGGTTTCTACCAGTCTCCAAGAAGGGAGAATCAAGCTTATGGTCTTCAGCATCAAAATTAAATACATGGATATTCTGCCCATGTGCCATTTGGCAATCTTCCTAATTTTTTCACATTTATGCATTGTATTTTAAAGTCACTTGGGATAACATCATAGCAGTGGAATTATATAGCTGTGAAATAAGATCAGAATCAAGCCTTTAATAAATCAACATTTCAGTGAGCAAAGGACTTCAACTGCTGGACAATTCCAGGAACCAAGCAGTGTATAGTCCTGGGCATGATATGGTCATAATGAGTGTGAAGTTCTCAAAAATTATTGTAGAATATGCTTTATGATGGTTAACAACTCTGCAGTAAGAGCTTGTGTCTGGATTGATACCAGTTGTGGGTATTGTAATGCTCTAGCATGCTGCTGCTCTCTTGCAAGCCACCCCCCTGTGGGGAGGCAGAGGTCTCCAGTGCTACTGGCTGGAGTCCTGCATGAGTGTCACCTGCCTGGAGATGACACCTACCTATAATACATCTAATTACAGTTTTCTAATTTCCTCCCCAGCTCTGCAACATGCAGAACTCACATGATTTGCTGAGCCTGATGGAAGTGTCTGCTGTGGGAGTCCAGTGCAGGGGAAGCCAGGCTGTGCTGTGCTGCCTGGGAGGCTGCACTGCTGCTTTCCTGGGAGAGAGCTGAGCTGGGAGGACAGAAGCCTGGCATACTTGGGCATACTGCAGCGGTCTGTTTGCCTACCTCCAAGGAAGGGAAAACTGTCTTTTAGGTACTACTTATTTAGAATTTGCGGCAACCAGAACATGTTTAACCTGTTGTGACTGTCGTTGCCACCTATATCAGGGCTCAAGCATGACTTCATTTGAAGGGATGATCCCTGCTGCTCTGTTCCCTGCAGCAGAAAGGTAATAGAGGTCCAGTTTGCTGGAATTCCCATGCCCATCATCCCCACCTCCAAAGTCTGTCCCTAGCTAGCCTGTGCCTTGTTTTAGCTGTGGTTAGTATTGCTGCCATATGTATTCCTCTTCTGGTTCCGCAAGGCAGGGTGTCATCTCAGGACAGCTGTTTACCAGTTCAATATTTCTTTTAATTGTACATAGGTCAAGGTGCTGTACTTCTCCTAGTATTTATTGCATTTTTGATGGAGATACTAACAGAAGGGAAAAAGTTTTAAATGACCCATCTTACTTCTCCATCCTATTAATAATTCTATCACTAATTAGATAAATTTTAGAAGAATTACAGCAAGTAATGAAATAAAGACTTTACTATTCACAGTTCCAGGCTAATAATTCAGCCAAAGAGAATCATACATCAAATAAATGGCCAAGTGTACTTAAAATGTGTCTTTGTACAGTAACAAGGCACAATTTAATCCCATTAAGAAAATGTTGGCAGTGGCTCAATGTTTGGGAACATGCCACTGAACTGTCCTGCTGTAACCCTGGATGTAGGGAAAGTTGAGACAAAGCAGCATACTCAATTTGACACATCTTTGCCCTTTAGGTCCTTAATGATGCAATGATTTACTGAAACATTTAATGTTGTTTAGCTGGAGAAACTGTCTCTTATGCAGAAACTAAGTAATAACATGCTTGCTGAATGCACCCTATCTCCTGCTTCGTAAGCAAAGTTTATTTGCAACTCCATAAAACAGAGATTGCTGAGCTATCTCAAAAGAGCAAGTCCACATATAATTTTAACTTGCAAGAAAAAAAATCTTTGTTCCATATATCTATTTAAAGGATAAAAAGACAGGTATGTTAGGTTCTCACTAATCAAGAATTTAACAATAACATTGTGGTTTTGTCTCAGGTTTTAGTTTTCATCTTGGTTACTCTGCTTTTAATATACTCCCAGTATTTTCAGTAGGATCTGGAGTACTTTTCTATTCTCCAGGTATTTTGTGTGTGACACTCAGCTGCCCAAACAATTGACTCCTCTTATTTCTAATTAAGAAGGATTTAATACATACCATAGAAAAGATAGTATAACTACATGCCACATATGTATCCTTGTAGTTTTAGCTGTAGATCTTGGTAAAAATACTGTGTGGATATTTTAAAGCATTAGAATTTGAAGACAAAATCACAGCTCATTCAGTATAACCTGCAGCCAGCAGCATGCTGGGGGCTCAGCACGATGAGGGGCTGCTGATGCTGTGTGCTCCCTCCTTCTCTGCAGCCCAGTGGGGCAGCAGTGCCGCTCCCCCCATGCACACAGTTTTCTTCCCATCATCTTGTGTGGCACTTCCATGATTTCTGTAAGCAAGGAAGGAGAACGAGTACTTTGAGTGTTACTAAAATGCACAAGCACTTCAGGTCAGAGGTATTCAGTGCTGTGCACTGGTTCTTTGAGAAGGTCTTGCTCTTCAAATATCATCTGTGTGGTTTTCCTCCACTGTTACTTGCAATATCACGTTGTTGTGTGGAATTAATTACTTGACAGAGCTTTGTGTCTCTTTGTACTGTAACAGCTTCTAGAAAAACTCAAATTGGCAGTTTCTGTAGTAAGGCATGAAGAAATACATTTGAATACTGTGTGTTTTATAGTGCGAGGTCAGAGAGTACACATACATCACAGGCTACAATGGGGAATAAGAGAGTAACTACATATATATGCATAACACACAAGCATGAGTGATTATTTTTTAGCTCTCAATCCATCCTCTGGCATTTACTGTCAAACCAAAGGAAAAAAAATGCTGTCCCCTTTCTGTGTGATTGCAGGAGTCTTTGCTGCACAGAATGCAGTTCAGAAACCACAGGACGCAAACAGTGTGGCCCATAGTGCCGGAGCAGCCTCATTTTCCCTGCAGAGTCACAGTGCTAAGGAGCTGGCACAGGTGCTCAAAGAGGCTGTGCTCCTGTGCTAGAGGCCTCATTGTCATGGCTAGGATGGAGTGATCGTGCTGCTTGCAGCAGGTTTGCTTCAAGGAGCAGAGGAGCAGGACAGCTTGGTGTGGTGATGTACCCTAGCTGGGCTCAACACCAGCCCTGGCTCCTAAGTGGCTCTCTGCTGCCGACAGCCTGGTGTTGATGTTTTAAGGGCAGCTTGCTGTCAGTAGAAGCAATACGACAAAAATTAGGTAGGCAAGAGGGATTAAAACATGTACAATATTGCAGAATTTGTTAGGCTCAATTACACAAGTCAGGAACTAGTGAAGTGTTTGAAGACCTGGAAATAATTCCAATTTGTCATACCAGGAGACTCCTTCCCAGAAACCGGCTGTGTAAGCAGAGGCAAGTTCACCATATGGAGAGCAGATGTCTCAAGGGAGCTGAAAAGAAGATACTCTGCTAGTACTAAAAATATTCAGTATGAGGAGGTGATAACAAGTGCTTCTAAAGGAGAAGCAATTATTTATCATTGAGTAGACAATTTTTACTGTTTCCTAGAACACAAACCTATATGCTTGAATAATCTTGGACTGCCACAGTGAAGAGGCACTAATTCACAGCTTTGGGTAGAAGCTGTAATAGTAAGCAGATTGCACATCTTGTTTAACCATCTGCTTTTTAAATCGTATTTTTATCACAGGCTATATCACACTGAAAAAAAGGTAGGCAAGTCTGAAGACAATGAATTATCAGTGTACAGTTGTTTTAATGTGCAAGGCATTATGGTTGCCTTTGACACTTGCAGCTCTGATGGTTTACTTTTTATCCCTTTAAGTAGGAGCTGTGTCATGCAAATTGACCTGGTTTATAACCTCAGTACTGTGGTGTTAGAATGGTGCCTGTGAGAGCTGCCTCCGAGGACCAAATCTGCTTAAAAGTATCAAGAATGAGACTTGAGAGAAGCACTTCATCACTGCTTTTGGGTGTCTTAGGAGATGTGTTAAGGGAGGACCCAACTGAGTGAGGAAGTCCAAGGACAGCTTGAATTGGAGTTCTGCAATGACTTGCTCTATAAGTGAATGGATGGATCTGTGGCTAATGCTGAGGTACCAGCCAACCCATGCTCATATTACTCTCATCCCAGGTAGATGGTTGGGTTTTCCTCTTGACAGAGCTGTTCTGCTTCCTGACCAGCAGACCAAGAGCCTTTGACACAGCTTCCTCAGCTCCTGCAGAACTCCTACCAATTACTACAGAGAAAGATATAGTAATCCCAGCAAGGTAGGGCCATGTGGTTTATTCTGTGGTGCTGAGGTGAGAAGAGTTGTAACAGACTGTCTCTGACAGCCATTATCTAATCTACTCTTAAGGCCCTCTAATGATTACACTGTCCCAGCCCACAAAGGTAGCCTGCTCCTGAGCTTTTATTCGATTGTAGCTGGGCAGTTTGTTCTAATATCAAATCTAAATCTTCCTTGCATCCCATTAAATCTGTCACTCCTCATGTCCACTCTCAGTGGGCATCAAGGGAACAGATTTTCATCCTCTTTGCAGTAAGTTTTGAAGACTGTTATCTTGCTCCTTTCAGACCTATGTACCTTCTTCTCATTAGACTAAACAGCTTCAAGCTCTTTCAATCTCCCCTTACTGGGAAGGTTTTATAAACCTCTTAACACCCTTGTTTGTCCCTCAGGACTTTCTATTTCATTTATGTCTTTCCTAAAAGGTGATACCCAGTTTCTGGATGGAACACTTGAGCTGAGAAGTTCCCAGTGCCATGAAGCTACCACCGAGCCCTTCGCTTTTACACCCCCATATAAAAGGGCTGTGCTTACCTCTAGGTCTCTTCTGCTGCCTGGTTGGTCACCTGCTGTTTCAATACAAGTCCTTTTGACCTCTTAGCACTTTGCATGTATCTCTCCTTTGTTTCATTTGTTGATTCTGGAAAACCTCTCTGATTTTTCATAGCAATTTTGAATTTTAATCCTGGGCCCCAATATGCTTGCAATCCTCCTGGCTTAGTGTGATGGGCCAACTTTATAAGCATACTTTATTCCATTATCCGAGTTACTAATGAAAATATCAAACTGAAACAAGCCCCAAACAGACCCTGAGTGACCCTATTAAAAATGAATTTTCAGTTTGATGACAAACCATGATAAGTTCAACATGTTTTTCAACCACTTGTGCACCCACTGACTAATGATTTCATCTAGCCTGTATTTCCTTAAATGTCTTGAAGAATGTCATGGGGGATGCATTCAAGTAACCCACTCAAATAGGGGCAATTGCTATTTTAAGACTATTAAAGAATGTGTTGTTAAATACATTGTTTCTTTCTGATCAGTGCTGGGTTCTGCAATGGTAATGAGTCTGTAATGCTATCACCAAGCACCCAAGGAAATAGCTAAGGAGGGAAGGAGGAAAGCAAGGCAGGATCCTGCAAGGGAATCAGCAGCTTGCAGCGAGACTCCTTCCCTCATCCTGATCTGCATCTGAGTCTGTGCATGGGCCACTCCAGCTCTGGTAGCCCACAGTGAGAGCTGCAGTACTCATAGCCCTGGGAAGGCCAAGGGATGCCATATTGCTGTCGTTTCAAGGTAAAATTATTTTTATTGATTCAAGAAAGGACTAGTATTTCCATCCAGCCCTCTCATGCATCTTGGGAAACCTGCTTCAGTAGAGGATCCCTCAGAGGAAGGAGAAACATCCTCCCACGAGGGGACAGGAGAAGGCTGTCTATGCTCTTCATGCTCAAGCTTGAACAGGATGCTACAGGAGTGACAGAACTTTGTTACAAGGGAAGAGACAAATAGTTTTTAATACACATTTTGGTTGCCCAGGGCTGGGTGTATATCGGGTGCCATGGTGGCTTCTGCAGCCACAGGATTTGGGGCAGAGTCTTTTCTGCTGGTAGCTCTGGGCTATGTATATTACACCTTTACATTCAATTTGATACTGCCTTTAGCCTGCTGGACCCCTGCCAGCACAGCTGCAGAGAAGTTGGGGAAGTTTGCCATAATTTTCTTGGGAATTTTTGTGGAAAGCAAGTTTCACCTACTGCAGTGGAGGTGGATAGGTTTAAAGGGTTTGGGTTTCTCTTTATCCTGAAATGTTCATCCTCACTTAACATCAGAAGTAAGGTAGAGTTTAAAACACATAGAGGACAACTGGAAAACAGTGTTTAAGACTGCAGAAAATGCACTGAGCTCATGCCTCAGACTGAAACTAAGCAAATGTTACTGTAGCTATGATCCCATTTATATTTCTAAACACCAGTGAAGAAGATGCTCTCAAACCAGATCTTGGTGGACACCTTCAAAAAGCACCAAGATAGGTGTCCTAGTTGCTGCTCAGACAGCAGCACAAGCTCAGCCTGTGTGGGGCTTAAGGCAGCCTTGCCTGTGCACTGCCTGGCTGGCAGCCAGCCTTTCCCTGCCTTCAAGGACTGAAATCCTGGTGCTAAAACCCTGTTGGCACAAAGAGCCCTGACTGCTACGCCCTTCAACTGCAAGAGGAGTCTACCAAGCCTGGAGGGGGAGAAGTGCAAGGATATAGACAATTAAAGGTAGAGACACAGGGGACTTTTATCCGTGTTGTATCAGGAAAAACATAAGTGATGTTTTAGGTTTCCAAGAATACCCTAATTCAGCTTTTTGCTGCAGCAGGGTGGTCACTGGGCTTTGGACTGCAGCCCAACCAAACAGAATGGAGCTTTTCATCAGCTAAAATCCAAGAAGGGAATAATGATCTCAGAGTTTTGTATTTATCATTGGACTTGGCCTGCTGACCTTCCTAAGGAATGGCAATGACTTGAAACAGTTTTCACAAAGCCAAGCCATAAATGGTTGCAGTAAAAATTAATTTCATCCTGGCCTCTCTCTCTTTTTTTCTTTTTTTTTCCCCCCCAAGATACACAATTTCTATTATGTTTGGATAAATCCTGCCCCTCCTGGTTCCCTCAGAGTGGTCAATGTAGTTCTCCACATTGAAGAGCTATAATGGCCCAAAGATGTCACTATCTTGGCAATGGCTCACACGGCCCCAAATGAGGCTATGTGGAGTTATGGATGATTCAGCAGCAACAAGTGTGAAAAGGCTGAGACTGCTGGTGCTTGGCCTTCATCAACCTTTTTGTATTCCTGGCACTCCCTGTGAGCATTGCTGGCTGCAAATATTTAAAGAGCAAAAAGAGCAAGTACTGAAGTTAGCTTTTTTTAATTTTATTTTCCATTTAGCATTTTTTCTTATTATTATTTTTTTTTTTCATTTAGGCAGATATTTATGATTTTGCGGACATGAAGAGCTTCCCCTAGCTTCATGAGCACCAGCACAGAACATCTTGCTATCCCAGCAAGTGCCATGCAGTAATGAGCAATAAACCTTTCCCCCTTACCCAAGAAAATGTGTGAGGTTTGGGTGGTGAAAGAACAGGGTTTTTTTCTGTCATGCATATTCAGTGTGGTGAGGCACAAACAGTGGGTGAAGTGATGGAGTACCTTATATGTTCCCCTTTACAAACTGCGCTAAGCCAAGAGATCTCTGCATTTTTGTCAAAAAGCGGGACATTGATGTTCTCTGAAAACCTGAAGACCTTTACATAAAAAACCCCCTCCAACTATAACATTAAAAGATCTCTGAGAATAGACTAAAGGATTTTTATGCTTCCCAGTACACCTATGGAAAATGGAGAAAAATCCCTTCCATGTTATGCCTACAAAAGCATGCTGCAAGGTCCTTTTATATGTGCTACAGCTCAAAGCTCCATATTTCTTCCTTCTTGTATAATTCTTCTGGTGTGAAATAGAGGCAAGATCTAGGCCACCTAAAACTCAACTAAATTAGGACTTCAGGCTCAAAAATCCACCTAGATCCTAGGCTGCTATTTACTGTCTAAGCTCATGTCGTCCCAGGAGGTACTCACATTCACTGGGTACTTCCCAGGTCCCTGGAATCTAACTTCTGGCAAACATGTGTCCCTCATAATGGTAATTGCTAATTAATGTTAAATTAATTTGGTAGTAGCTGGAGGTTTTGAGTAGGAGAGTTCAGAGAGCAGCAACCACTACAACAGGCAGCATTACTGTACATCGGTGTTGGCTGAAGTGCCAAGGGTTTAATGGATGGAGCCTGATCTGTCAGCCCAAGATAGTTTCTCCAGATACGCAGTGAGCAACACTGCTTTCTGCTAAATGCAGAGCTGAATTCACTTTCAGATGAAAGCAAATTCACCTATAGTCCTAACAGTGAAAGAAATCACATGCTTAGAGACAAATGAGTTGTATATTTGATTTTATTCTTCTTTCCCACAACATACATGATTGCTGGAAATTCTTTCTTTCCTGTGCACAATGTTTTCCCCCTGTTTATTTGTCGTGATTCAAAGCTAACAGCTGGTTTTATCTATGAGAACCAGCTCACAGATGCACTTCAGGATATAAAGTACATTTATGATAAGACACCTGATAAATCCCTTTATGTTCCATATCTTTCCTGTAAAGCTGGGGAGGAGGTGAGTGGAGAAGGAGAAAAGACCTGCTTTAGGATGATATCATAGCAGTTGGGCACATCTGCCCCAAATTAAATTACCATCTAAAGGGCTTACTTCTCAAACATATTTCTTTTCGGCTTGGAAAGAGACATAAAGCAGTGTATCCCTTCAGTTTGCATTTGGGGAGTCTCTGAAAATTTGGGATCACCCTTCACAGTATGGCAGCAAGATTTACTAGTGCTGAGCCTCTCAAGTGATGAGGCTGTACAAGTTGCATGAAAAATGGATCTTTCTTTGTTCCTTGATTAAGTTGTGACTCATAGTAAATCTGCTGGAGATATCAAGCCTGTCTTGCTAAAAGCATGAGGGACCTTTGCAAAGCTCTCTCAGAAGGTGTGAGAAAGGAGTCTCACCTGTAAGAAGAAAGCTTTCAAAAGTCAACCTGTTTGAATTTAAAAATACCCATTCTTCATCTTTCACAGTAAACTCTGCGTGCATGCCAGAATTGAAGCAAAAAAAAAAAGCAAAATTCTTAGAAATAAACTTTTAAATACAGCAGGGATGAAACACCTGCAAATAGACTGCTTTGTCTGCTGCAATAATCTTACCCCCTCACAAAAAAAAAACAAAAACAAAAAAACAAAAAAAACCCAAAAAACCCAAAAAACCCAACCAAACAACAACAAAAAAACAAAACAGAAAAAAAGAAGGAAGTGGAGAACATGAAGGGAAACTTTTTTTTTTTTTTTAATACTTTCTATGTGATCTTTTTCTATGAAGGCACTCAGACTATATGTCTTGTGGGTGATAAAGAAGAGGGAAACGCTGCGCCACACCAAATCTCTCTCCTCTTGCTCCCTCGTAGTACCAACTGCAGGTGTCCCTGATACACTCCTGGTGGCAAAGCCCTGTGTGACAAGGGGCCTGTTTCTTTTGTCTTTGGCATCTGCTCCTGAGCTGACCCCATGGAAACAGTGGCTGTGACAATGCTGTGCATGTGTGTGGCATGTGCTGTGATGAAGGGAAAGATAAAGCGCATGCCACATACATACTCAGCTTTGTAACTCTCTGGGCAACCTGAGTGCTGAACACAGTCACACTGGCATTGTTTTAGAAGAGCTCCACTAAAATCCACAAACCTGTCATTTGTCCATGATCGGTCCTTAGAAATGTAGCAAAAATGCCCCAAAGTGCCTCTTTCAAAGCAACTGCTAAACAACATCCAAACAGCAAAACCTTTAAGCTCATCTAGAAACCATGGACCGTTTTCCAGCGCAGTTGGTGGAGTTATGTTGATTTACACCAGCTGAGGAACTGTTCCTGTATTTTCACCTGGTTCCTGAAGACTTATATTAGAATTCCCTGCAAAGCATTATAATGAAATGAAATAAGAATAATTAAAAAAAAAAAAAGGTATTGCCCAGCTGGGTCTACAAGCCCTATTTCATAAGTGAGTTATCTCAGCCTTGATGGGTCAGATCTTACTGAGAGGACGATACATCCAGTGCTGTCATGCAAATCATTTCCTTTTGAATACTCATGTCTAATCAACTTCAGACCTTGTTTTGGACACATTGTATGTTTCATAAGCTGAAGAACTCTCTCTGATGAAATCCTTGCCTCCTGACCCCAAAATACATCTGAACAAAATTGTCCCATCAGGAGTTCAGATAATTGCTTGGCTTTTCCTGTCAGTCATAAACCAGACAGATGCAACTTTGTTGGACATTTCCCCACACTTTAATGTGCTTTTTAAACATATTCCAAACAGCATAAGAGAATAGGAATGGTTGTTTTTATAAATGTGTGGTACTTTGTATGCTTAAGCAAAGAAATCGGAGACTGTCTTTGCTTGTGCCATATGTATTACTGTGTGATAAAAATTTACCAGCATGTAGTTCTGCAATTATTGTTCTTACAGCTCCATTAGTCTTAAATCTTATTTATGTACTGTGGGCTTTTATTCTTTTGCTGGAACTCCCAGACTCTCCCTTTTCTTGCGCCAAAGCTTACTAAGCACCAAGTAGTCTGGGCACAATTTGAAGACTTGATCTTTCTTATTCCCAGAGAGAGTGTATTTAAGAGCAGTGTTTCTGCTCTCACCCACAAACCCCTTCCCATGTGGCTCTATGGATCCAATAAGGATGGCCAGTGGCTGACCCAGCAGGACAAGGGCACTGGGTGAGGTTCACACTCACTGCCTGGTCACGGCAGCTTCCACCTCATGGGGATGCAGCTTACAACTGGGAGAAGCCAAAGTCCTCTCTGGGGCTTGAACTGGGACACTGCCTGAGTGCTGGGGGGTCAGCAGGGCATGGAAGGCACAGCATAGAGTCAGCAAAAGTCAGGGGAAAGTTTCCTATTGACTGGTGAGGGGACCCTGATTTTCTGCTCCCAGCTCTCCCTGACAGCCTGATGGTGTACAAAGAAGAGCTTGGAGAGGAGAGAAAAAATTTTCTAGAGGAAGCCTGAAACATTTCTGGTGGTGAATGGCAAGTCACCCCATGCACTTGGATGGAGCTAAATCCTGAACAATGAGAAGCATTACAAATATTCAGACATCACAGACAAGGGTTTACAGAGATCACAGTCTGGAGTTGAAAGCCTGTGAATTCCACACGGAGAAGGTGTGGTCTGGGGCAGTGCATGTGAGCCAAGAACTTTCTAACTTTGAGAGCCTCTGCAGCTCTCAACATCTGATGAGAAGATTAAGTTCATGGGCAAAACACATTGTGAAAATGGAAAGCAGGCTGCTACATTCATCAGTAAGTTGAAAGAACAAAATGTATATGAATGTTAGAAAAGAAAAATCATTAAAAGCTCATTCTACATCAAGAAGAAATCTTTTCAAGGAGTGGAAAACAGTGACCTGCAGGTCTTGGGTGTCATGGAAGAACTTCACTTCTGCACCTGAGTCCTGGCCATGCAAGCAGAGGTGCAGAACCACATGTGTCATCTCACAGACCACTTGGATGCTAAACCTGTATATCTGTGGTTCCTCCAGCCAGACAGGCTGTTATACATCACTGTGCCTGTTAGAGGTGTCCGAGGTGGTTTGCTGGAAGTCTTTGCTACCCAGCAGGGGTAACAAAACTGAATATGACATGCCTCTATCTGGCACAATTGTGGTCTAGCACTTTACATCATCAACAAAGAGTAATCTGGAAATACAAGTAGTATTTCCGACACTGGTCAGTGACATGAAGGGTTTTGGCTCCAGCAAAGCCTCAGGAGAATACATGCTCACGTGTTTCAGATCTGTTTGAGTTACAGAACTGCTCCTGAAGCTCATGCTTGGCTTTATCATTTTGCAGTGTACCTTTGTGAGCCTGTAATCTCACTCAGAACTCTCAGCGGGTTTATAGACTGTCCTGTGAGGACATGGAAAAAACTATGAATCATCGGAAAGTTTGTGTCCTCTGCAGGAACACCTGCAGCAAAAACCACACGAGTCCCTTGGACTGCTGCTGTACCCATCAGGTTACCAATGCCCACAAATCAGCACACGCTGAGCAGTTTTTCTACAGACTTTTCACTTTTTCAGGACTTTCACTAAGTGTAGGAAAATAACTCAATATTTTATATTTCTGCATTTCTCCTCTTCATTATTGTGAGAAAAGCCCTTATCCCATCATCCCCCTGTGCTGTGTGATTTCTAGGTTGGATGGCCACCCTTTCAACCTCTACGTTCTTATTCCCTCACCTCAGATGCTCTCTGTAGCTGTCATGCCTGCTTGACCCTTGCAGCATGCACGGCAAGGAATATAAGGGAAAATCTGTCTGCGGGCTGCTGCCTTAGGGACGGAATGATCACACAGAACAAATGAACACGGAAAAGAGCTCAGACGTTTCTGGGAAGTGGGGCACCCCAGCAGTACAGCCAAGGAATGGGAACACAATGAAGCCCCGCCGGAGGAGCGGGATGGAGGGGAGGGGGCGCTCCCCACGGGCCCGGCGGCGCGGCGCGCTCCCACCGCCAGGTGGCGCTGTCGGCCCGAGCACGGCCCGGCCGGCCCCGGGAGGGACGGAGGGACCGACGGACGGAGGGTGCCCCGCGGGCGGGGAGGGCAGTAGAGTTGCTCCCTTGACTCACCCTCAGCCTGCAGGGGAAAAAGTCGGCTCGGAACCTGACTGCCAGTCCCACAGAGCGAATTCCATGTCACCCACTGGTGACGCCCATCAGGGTACGATCCCTGTTTTCGCTCGAACATCTCCCGCTGAGGATGCTCATTCTCAGGGTGCACGGGTTTTCAGTTGGATCCTGATAGTTCATTTTGAGCGATGCGTGGAATGATAGTCCAAACGACACCCTGAGGTAGCAATTTCTCTTGGAATAGAAAAAAAACACCTTATCCCTGCCCAGTGCCTCATACTGACCTCTGAAATTCACTATGTAGTTCAATAACAGTGGTTTGGTCCTGCTAGTAACCAGTCCTCCATAGGCAAGCGTGCTTCTTGGCTCTTCCGTCTGATCATTTAACCCGTGCTGGTGGCTCTGAGATCACATCTCTGCCCAAAGAACGTACAGCAGCTTCACAATATCATTTGGAAAGGGCTTGCTCCAGTTCAGAGATCTTTGACATTGAAGCAAGCACACCATTCAGAAGTCCTTCACAGTCCAGACATGTTCCCCCAGAATCAGAGACCAGATTCTGGTCCCAGGTTTCAGGAGATATCAAGCCCAGACAGGATTTCATTGCTCACCAGTTTTTTCCACAGCTCACTCCTTCAGGCGCTGCCAGGTGATGTGCTTCACTCCCTTCCCAGCCACCTCTGCAAAGGGCAGATCATGGCCTTTCCAACCACCATCTGCTAATATTTATTTTGACCCTCCTACAGGTGTTTTCAAATTACTTTTGTGGGAGAAAGATGGAAAACATGATTTAGGGCAACCCATTGAAGGAACCTCCCCAGGCTGACGTACTCTTTTGCAGTTCCAGTGCTCCATCCTGCCTTGCTCTGAACCTCAGTAAGAATGTGCAGCACTGAGTCTCTCAAGAGAAGCTAGGCCTCTGTCCTCAAAACAGGGGTTTAGGACTTTATCCAAAATACCATCTCTGGTCTGGAAAACCTGTGACTTCAGAGACAAGTGGGATTTGGACAGGCTGAAAATGCAGTAAGAGCAGCACATTTTCTTCAGATGTGTGGATTTTGTTGTAGGGTTCATGAGCCAGTGGTAAGTGAAAAATGAAGTTATTTTAATAAATAAACATGCACATGTAACCATTGGAAGGTGGACTCAGAAGTTTGGAGTTGACTTATGTTTTAACAGACTCAGAAATAACAACAAACTGAAGAAACTTGATTGTTTGTAAGGCTGCCTGGGCAAAGCTGTACAGGTCAGAAAGAGAGCCACCAAACTTAGTTTTGCTGAATAATATCCCATTACTCCCTGGATGAATAAGGAGCTATCAAGGAATACAATTCCAGTGAGTTATATACAAATCTGAACTTGTTTTCTAAACATATGCTTTTTAGAGGGTAGAAAGTCCATGACATTATTTTTGGCAATGCTCTCATTTTCTAAAGTTCTGATAAAGCTCAGTCTGTGAAATGTTTCTTCAGCTACCTCAAAGCAAGTGTTGACATTACCAAGAAGCGAGCACTGCTAGAGCAAAATAAATGTATATAAGGGAAAGCCTGGGCTGTAAATGCATGCAATGAAATGGAAGATGCCCAGACAAACATCGAACTGTTTCTGTTGACTTACTCTGGAACTTAGTCCTTTTGCTGAGAAACTACTGTGGAATTTCAGGCACAAATGAGTCTCAGTAAACTGTGAGGCAAAATTTGATTTTGATTAATTATTTGGTAAGTTCTGAAAATTGCATACGCACTGGGGAAGTCTCCTCATAACATGCATTTCTCTAGTTTCCATTCCTTGTCATGCTGCTGTTGGGGATATTGAACACCTCCTGTTGTGGAATCCCTGCCCCAGGAAAAGGACAATGTCAACCAACCACAGGCAGTGCTGAGATTTATAGAGAAGTAAAGACAACTTCTGATATTAAGCAAAGAAAGCTGAGCTGGATAAAGAGCTTGCTTGAGTAAAATGAAGTTTTTTTATTTTTCCCCCCTCTCTTTCTTTCTTAAGCTTAACAAAAAAGAAAAATGGAAAATCTGCACTGATTGCATCCAGCTGTTAAAATTTTATGATACCAAGATCCCCAGTTGTCATGACCACTTCATGTAGTTTAATATGCAGTCGTATTCTTTTCAGTTTCATTTTCTTCCCCAACTTTAGTTAATAAAACACCTTTCAGACAGCCTGTTCCTAGCAGTTATAGAGTGCCTGGTCTTCTTTTATAAAGAGGAGAAATGTGTGCGGCTTTAAGAACTAATTCGTATACACACACCAGGGTTGTTACCTGTGGGATACCTTGGCACATGAGAAAGTTAAACTGCAACCATAATTCCCATTAACGTCACTGAGAGCAACATTGATGCGATTCCTTGTGCGAAGGAGATGTGGGCTGAACAGCAGCAGTTCTGCTCTGATCACAGTAGACCAGCCCTGCAATAAAGAGGTCAGCCCTCTGCCCCAGCCAAGACTCCCTTTGCCTGTGGATGGCTTTGGGCTCTGGCCCAAAATGAATAAATCTCTGTGAACTCCGGAAATTCAGAGGCAAACCAACACCTCCCGAAGTATTGCACATTTATTTTCTGTTCATCTGCAGCAAGCATGGGGGCTGTTATCTATGCTGTTTGCACAGTTTTAGCTTGGCTTTTCTAAAGGACTTTTTTGCTCCTTGACTGGCATGGATAAAATACCGAAGATGAAGCCCACACACACATTTCCTTCTTGTAAACGCAATAATATTCTTATTCTGCTGTCACTCCCTATTCTGTCCTGTCTCACTAGTGTTTGCCCACACCAGCAGCCATGCACGTGGTAGGGGTGTGATTCTCTGTGCCAGGGCACCACTGGCGCTGGCATCAGTGGGGCGAAAGATTTAGAGCTCTTTGTTTGCTGTGGCACACTGGTGTTGCTCTGGTTTGCTACCGCTGCTCTTGTATATGGCAAAAAACCCACTGTACATTAAGAAGGAATCAGTAGCTCAAGGATCAGACTAGCTGATTTAATTAATCCCAGAAAAGGCATTTCAAATAAGGGAATCCAGAATTATGATTAAGCTGCAAAGGAAATGAAATATGTTACGGGTGAGAGGTTTTTGCTCTGGCTGGTGAATGCTTCTTTTTGAGCCTCAGCATTCTTTTGTATGAGTTTTCTGCCTCTGTGGTGTTGAAAATGGTTTGGGGAATCTAGTTAATGATGAAGTTTTATGTAAAAGGTAACCACATTTACTGCACTAAATATAAAGCAGGCAGAGGAAATGAAAATAAACTGGTTAGGTTTCCTAAGAGGTAGCGCTGATAAACACTTTAGTCAACCAATGCATTTTGAGGACGATGTTTAAGGAAACATTAGCTTCCAACATGCTTAGCTTGAGGAAGCTTTATCTTCCCTATGCCAGTATTTATAGTCATAGTTTAATAGGAAGCCTATAATGATAACATCTTACTGCTTGTTTAATCATCTTTTACTCAGCAAAATAGCCAAGTTAATTTGAGACTAGGAAAGGGTGTGGACCCCACAGCTGGCTGCGATAGGAGCATGGAAGTTCCTACTGGCAGCTGGCAGGGATGGGACTGTGTGCTCTAACACTGCCCCTTGGAGAAATCCTTAAAGTGTTTCTCTGGGGCAAGTCATCAGCTTCTCTTTGCTGTGCCTGTCTCTCACGTGGTACCAGGAATACAAAAAGTGGCTTTTTAAATTACAGATATTTTAAAATGCAAAAAAATAGAAATGCAAAAGGAAATGAACACTTGCAGCATGTGGGGATGTTTTCTGAGACAGAGTTGAATTTGCATCAAGTGTGCCCCTTTATTTAGTAGGGACAGCTAACCTTTTGATATGAAACCATTACCAGCCTGCCTTTTCCTCTCCTTCCTTGATTCCCTCATCTTCCCCTCTATGCATTTCACTTCCTCCTCAGTAAACGTAACAAAAATGAGAAGAGAGGGAAAAAAGTGGAATTGTCATGACAGCTGTCACCATCACACAGTTCAGTCTGTGCCTCTCCTTCCCGTGCCACCATCCTCAGCACAACCTCCATGGACCAGGGAACATCCCCAGCCTAAGGACTGTTGTAGCTCATCTCCTTCCAGCACCAAAGGGTTGCCAAGGGTCGACACAAATTTTGTAATTCCCAGGAGTTTGCTTTATTTGCCAGAGGCAGCTCCACTGGCACTCCCCTGGTCTGGGTCTGTATACAACAACTCTCTTGCATTTCTCCTAAAGGGCTTCTTTCAGGGAAATGGCTGGGAAGGCAGTAAGCAACACCCAGTGGACTCAGCAGAGCTGGCACTGGTGGACTGTTTTGAACTGAATAAGTGTAAGGAAAAATTAAATTTTCCCTACCAAGAAAAGAATTAAACAGCAGTGGTATGGTAAGAAGCAGACTCTGTCCTGAAGGGTTTGCAGTTGAAAGAAGGAAAGAGGCAGAAAAAAACAGTAAGGAAAGATGCAGTGAAAACTCCTGAGGTAGTGTGAGAATGGATGAGATTGGTACCCACATCTTCAAGGTCTCAGATAAGCTGCTCATCTGCATTCTGAAACTGGTAACAGAACAGTAACTGAGACATCTTCAAGTCATCTCAGGGTCTGTCAGAAAACCCAGCTGCCAACCTCCAAGTGCTGAGGTGACAAGAAGGAAGTGACAGAAAAGAGGGGAGCAAGAATGGAATTGTAAAATAAAAGGACGCAAATAAATTTCTTTTTGCTGTTAGGCCAGACTGAGTTGACGCAACCCTTTGTACAGACTCCGTAATCTTCTTTGAAAAGGAGTTTTCTCTATGTCCCTGTCCAGTCAGAATGTGAAGTTGTGATCATTCGTGACAGGGAGCATCACTTAATAGCACCAGACTGAGTGAAGCCAAAGTTGGAAGCCTGAGCTGAGGTACTTACCCCTCAAAATCCCCAAATGCATAGTTAAATCTAGTTTATCAAAACTGTAAGTATCCTTACTTAGAATGAAAAAGTGCAAGAAATGTCTGCAAATTACTTCACATTTTTTCTAAGATCAGAAGTTGCTATGCATATATGAGTTCCTGCACTCACTGAAGCAAAGAACAGCCCTAGACATACGGCCACTCAGTATCAAAGACAACAAATAATGTAATTTAGCCCACAAATGGAGGGCTGAATCCTGCTGGATATGAGTTCCTATTGTGTCCTACAAAATTAGAAATTGTGGATATCAAAGAAGAAATGTTGAGTATCCTCCAGGGCTGGTTCGTAGCCTTATGGAAAGTCAGACTAAAAAGAAAACAACAAATTAAAATGCCACCAAATTCCTCAGAACAAAGAAAACTGCATCGAAGCAACAGCCTTTCACTTTTACACCCAAAAAAGCTGAAATGAGCAGGCACTGAGGAGGTAAGCAGTTCTCATCCTGCCATGGGTAGAGGATATACACTCCTTAAAAAGGATGGAAGTTGTCTGATTTAGCAGTGTAGCTGAACAAATTAGAAATGATAATGTGAGTGGGCATTCGGTTTATGTAGCTGGAGCTCTGAGACAGAAATACAGATTATGGCAGGTTAATGGGAACTGTGACATTCCCTACACATGTAAATAAACACTGAATTTGAGAACCTCTGTTTTCCCCAAGCACTAGTAAATAAAAGTATAACAGAGACCTCATGTAAAGTAACCATATGCTTATAATTATACAAACATTGTAGATCCCCTGTGTGAAATTTCACATCTTTATTGCATCTATTTTAATGTTTACAAAGTTAGCAGTAATTTTTCAGACCCAAATCTATCCTAAACAGGAAAAACAATTTCCTACACCATTTTAATTTTCTACACCAGAGCAAATGAAAGCAGAATCACTCTTGCAAACCTCTTCCCTTTCTCCTGATCTGTGTGCCACAGTTTGTTTCCCTGATGTCAGGATGTGCTTTGACGCACCAAGAATGCAGGAGTGGCTTCACTCTTCATGCCCATATATTAAGTTTTTAACTGTGAGTGAGAGACAATATGGTTCTAATCTAAGACAGCGACAAAAATGCAGAGAGCTTGCAGAGAAGCAAAGTTGCCACTGGTTTGTGGCAAAATAAAACACTGTAAAAAGCAACAGTGTGGCATAGGGTTAGCCCTGATCCTTCTCACGACTTTTCTTGTGAAAAGACTAACTGCCAGAAGAAGGAGCAAAATGAAGAGAAATAGGAAAGCCTGTTCAGTGCTGTGGGGCTGCCGAAGCCTCTGCCGAGCCAAAACGTGGGGGACTTGCCTGGAAGAGCCCTGTGGGCTTTGGGACTCTGGGAGAAGTGCAGATCCCTTGCAGGATGCTTAGAAAGTGAAACAACTTTCTTTGGAGGACCACAATGTGGGAGCGAGTTCAGACTCTCCAGAAACAAATCTATTTATTTGGTTATGCTCCTTCATCTCCCATTAGTTTGCATGCCATAGTTTTGGTGGTTAAAAATCTTGGTCTGCTTAGACTTTTGAGGTTTATGTTGACAGTTTGGAGATAGGGCAGGCTGAAATGAATAGGTTTGGAAAAAAAAAAAAAACAAACCAAACCAAACCAAACCAAAACAAAAAAAAACTAAAACAAACAAAAACAAAACAAAACAAAAAAAAAAACAAAAAAAAAAAAAAAAAAAAAAAAAAAAACAAAAAAAAAACAAACAAAACACAAAACCAAACAACTATGGTTTTGCTCTATTAAGAGAAAAAAATGTATTTGACTAATGTGATGGCCCAGAATGCAGGCAGCAGGGAAGGGAGCTTGGTGTTCCATCCCAGAAAATGCTCTCAGTCAAGATCAGGAGAGCTTAGCTAGGAGGGAGTCAGGGAGAGGAGCTGGCACATTACCTGTGAGGGAAGGTCCACCTGGGAAAAGGGAAACAACCCCTAGGTTAAAATATACCTACTCAAAATAAATATTCTTGCAGTATGGAGCACTGAAAACAAACCTTTTCAGGAGCACTGCAGCAAGGAACAGAGGTACTGAAAGTGTTGAGGCTAAAAGCAATGGGAATTTAATGCTTCAGAACCAGGGCTTTTGAAGGACAAGTCCCACCTTCAAAGCCAAGGCTTGTGGAAGCTGGTGTTTTGCTGAACACCAACACTTATGGATTACAGGGGCATTTCAGAAAATGTTGTGCTAACTGCTCTGCGGGTAAGAATCACTACCCCGTGATTATGTGGTGGGACCACGGCCTTTTTGAAGTATTTTGTGGTAATGGGAAAAAAGCCCGTTGTTTGAGTGGATATATCCTAATAAAGAATGATTTTGGTGAAATACAAATCCTACAATGGATTGTTCATGTTAAAACGAGTCACAATGTAGATGCAAAAAAAAAAAAAAGATATTAAGAAGAACTGTCTACAAACTGATCAAGTCTGTACTAATGCCCCATATGCACCACAGTAATCCTTACAAAGGGCCACAAACCAGAGGTGAAATGAGTGATGCTTAGGTCCCAGCTTGACCACTCTTCAGGGATGAATATTAACCTCTGACACTCTTCCTCAACATTGCTGCTCATGTTATGGTTATAGCAGGAGAAATTTCATTAACCTTCCAGGTGAAAAAAATCACCTTTGATTTGGACTGCTTCCTGACTTTCAAATTTGCCTCCATTGATGCTTATTTTCCCAGAATAGCAAATTAGAAAAGAAAAATATATAAAAACTGTGAAAACTCTGTGTGATAGTGCAAGGAAATTAATGAAACTGGTTTTAAAACTGCATTTTTGCAGTCTCCAAATTGCTTTAGTTTGGAGAAACATATTTGAAATAAAAAAGTTGTTACAAAATATTTATGATGCAATTATAAGCTGAAATCTGGCCAACTTTTATTGTTAAGAAAACCGGAAAGGAAATAATTTTTAAAAATGTTATTCTTCTTTTCTGGTGGCTGCTATTATTTCACTCTTTTTATTGTTGCTGCCATTATTACCCCCTTTGCTGAGCGCTGAAGGCAGGATCCCAAGTGTTTCACAGGCACTGATTCATCCTCGTGCTGCCCTGCAAAGTGCCCATTTCTTTCTGCAGTTACCAGGTCCAATTCCACAGTTTTCTCAGTGACAATCCAAACTAAAACTTCCTAAGATGGTTCTGTGTATTCAAGTCCCTTGCAATGACCTGACTGTGTAGCTGCATAGGGTGCCACAACTGCTGCATCTCCGCAGTTCCCTGCGCTCTGTCATTCCCTTAAGTGACTGTCTTGGTAATTAGCTGTACTGAACAATGGCATTGTCTTCTGAAATGGCAAGAGGACACCCTGAGCAATCTAACGCTGTGAGAAACTGGCAGGAAAGCAACACTGACTGTTGCTACTACCTGTGTGTGCTATCATCCTGTAAGGAATGCTGTCTTGGGGTGCTACCAGTGGGGTGTCTGCCTCCCTCAGCCTCCACACTGCATCAAAGGTCACCAGAGCCAAGAGAAAGCCACCCATTGGCTGCAGAGGGCTTCAAGTCAGGCCCCTGATAAAAAAAGTGAAAGTGCAAAGTAGCCATCAAAGTCAGTTTTAGAGAAATGCATTTAAACATGCAAAAGCAGCAGGTAGAAATTAAATCAGGCTGATGGAAGTTGCTTTTGAGACCACCCAATCCTTGCAGCTTTGCATTAGTACAAAACCACCTTCCCTTGGGAGAGGAGGAGGCCAAGGGAGGAAAAAGCCGAGAACAAAGAGGGAAGAGGAGAGACAGACAGAGAGACAAAGGCAGGAAGGGAACAGACACTCTGGGAGCAGTGAAGGGACCCTGGAAACCAGCAGGGTGGGAGTGGGAAAGGACAGCCGTGCAGCAGCAGCACTGGGGACCACAAGGAGGGGATGTGGGAAGTGGGAACAATATCAGAAAAGGAAAAGAGGACAATGAAATGCAGCAGGAGAGAAAGGAAAGAGCCTGGGGGTCTAGGGTTGGGCAGAAGTTGACGAAGGAGAAACTGGAGCTGGGCAGCTGATTGGAGATAACTGGCAGGAGTGGAGAATAAGTGAATAGGGCATAAAAGGGGCAGAAGGAAACAAAAAAAAAAAGTGTTGATAAGGCTCTGGAAGTAACTGGGTCATGGCTAGAAAAAAAATAGTGAAAATGCTAAGTACAGAGCAGAAAGGATGGGAGTGGCAAAGGGGAGAAGAAGTAACAAGAGTGAAGCATTAGAAAAGTGAAGTCAAAGGGACAGGAGGAAGGGGAAAGGTCCCAGTGCAGAAAGCAACTGATGAAATGGGAGGGAAATAGTCAAGAAGGTGTCTGTGAAGCCAGAGGATAGGCAGGAGGAGTGAAAGCACAATAAATAAAAGGGGGTGAAAAAACAGGATGGAATGATGTGGGAATTGGTTTTGCAGAACACTTGCCTCATTTCTGCACTGTCACTGATACTCTTTTGTAGCCCTGTCTCTTCACAGTTCATCTGCCAGTACCTCGCAGTACATCTATCCTACTAAAAAGAAGCCAAGGCAATGATGGCCCCATTCTCTAATCCCAGCTAAATGATGTGTCCCACATCCACATGGTCACATGCAAATGGCCATCTGGGATGAGTCCCTGGCACAAGGCACAACTTGTAACAGGCCTGGGTACCAGCTGGGAAGGTGCTAGTTGGCATGGGCCAAAACCACACCAGGTTGCTCCCTGAGCCATTTATGGAGGGTTGCAGGACAGAGTGTGAGCTCCTGTCTCAGAATTATCTTTTTTCCTAGCAGAGATGCAGCCTGGGTCACTTGGAACCCAAGTCCTTCACTTGCTTTGGATGATCTACATATGCTCTTCATCTCCCCTACCATCTCTCCCTAGGAGCAGGCGAGAACAGTGGGATCAAGGATCCTACAGGCAAGCTTGGACCTGTTAAGCTAGATGTCTGCTCTATATGCCCTGTCTGGGTCTGCCTCATCCCTTTGATGCCGTGTTGCACTGAGAGTGGTGCCAAAAGTCCAGGCACGAGTCTCTCCCTCTTGGTGGAAAATGAGAACAGGAAAGAAAAAGACAAGAAAGTCCAATGTACAACAGCATTTGATGAAGGAACATGGTCAGAGATGTCAGAGTCAATGTGGGGTGAAATCCAGATTCCTTTCATTTATTATGGACCAAGATTTCACAGCTAAACACATGTGATCTTTTGCTGGAACAAGAGGAAAACTCACAGAGGCAGAGATGGCGGAGAGAAGAGGAGAGGAGAGGAGAGGAGAGGAGAGGAGAGGAGAGGCTCAGTATAGGGTAAAGAAAAGCCACATTGAGAAGTGAAGGAGGGTGCTTTGTGGCTGCCTACAGCAACGATACCTTAGTTCTGACAGGAGGATGAGAAGGTGAAGAGGAAGTAAATAGTGATCAGGACAGGCAGGGTAATGCAAGGATGTTACCATGCCTTCGAACTCTGTACAAGTGCTTGAGTGAAATCATTGGAGAGCTGGCACCAGTCTGATGCTGGAGGATGCACCTCTGAAAAGACAAACGAAAAGGGGTGGGTGAATACCTGAGTCTTTGTACTTGCTCTCCACTGCTGTCTTGCAGATCAGTGCAAGGTAAATCTGTGCCCTGATTTGAGGAGTCTTTCCTGCCTGCCCCAGGCTGCCCTGATTATCTTGACAGTGCTGCCTGCCCAGTAGAGCCCAGCACTGCCTTTTCTCAGCCTCCAGCCTGGCACTGTGCTGTTCTTGGACTGGTCCCCTCTTGGTGCCTGATTTGCAGATTTTGAGACAAGGAGGCTCTTCCCATGCTTTTCCTTCGTTCTCTGATGGGTGGCAGGACCTGCCTCCAGGCTGTTCACTAGATTGGCCCTGGCACATCCCAAGGTGAGATCCTCACTTTCCACCAAATTCTCCTTCTTGAAAGACCACTGCTTTGTGCCAAGTTCCCGGGCATACAGCCACGGGAATACAGAGACCTCAAGTAAAATCACTGACATCGCACGAGTCTGCCCACACCCAAAACGGAAGCACCTGCGAGGCACCTGAACAGATGAAAGTAGCAGTGGGTCGATGAGAAGAGGAACCCGAGGCGTGGCAGCAAGATGCACAGCATCTCTCCGCGGCCCTCATGTCCGCTTCCCGCGTGGCGTCCACAGCGAGGAGGGAGCAAAGAGACCCCCAAGCACCCGACCACGGCGCGTCCCGCCCCGCCGCGGACCGCCCCGCGGGGGCNGGCTGCTGCGGGCCGAGCCCGGCCGGGTGCAGTCCCCGCTCCGCGCCACGCTGCCGCGCAGTCCCCGCGCCGCTCCGTGGGCCGCCGGAGCCGCCCGTCGGGCCGCCCTCCTCTCCCTCCCCACCGCCGCCGCCTCTCGCTATGAATGCACGCCGGGCCCTACTGTCCGCCGTCTTGCTCGCCAGTCTCCTCTGGGATTTACCTTGCTGCCTCCCGGCTTCCCTCCCTGCCGCCTCGGAGCTCGCCGCCTCCTCCAAAGGTGGTCGCAGTCGCAGAGTGCCGCGATCCCCACGGGAGAATCGCCCGCGGCAAGGGGGACACGCCATGGGCCGGGCGCTCCCACGGGCGGAACCCCACGAGTACATGCTGTCTCTGTTCAGGACTTACTCCATCGCGGAGAAACTGGGCATCAACGCCAGCTTTTTTCAGTCGTCCAAATCCGCCAACACCATCACTAGTTTTGTAGACAGGGGACGAGGTAAGTTCTGGCCCCCTCCACGCCCCTCAGCGTCCCCCCGGGGCTGCGGGCGCCCCTTCTCGCGGCAGTCAGCGATGCTGTTCCCCGCCCCGATATTGCAGAAAAGTGCAGATCTTTCGGTAATTTGGGAGTCGCGTTGTTTTATTTTAAAGCAAACGGCACCGTGGCAGCCCTAAGCGCTGCTTGCGAGAAACACGCGTGTTCCTCCTCGAATCGTCACGAGGTGGTGGGAAATAGATCCCAGCTTTGCAAGCGCACTTTGGGTGTAAATCCAGCCTTGAAAACAAACAAACAAAAAATTAGTATCGCTTTTCTGATTTCTTTCCACACGCCGGAAAAAGCGTTGCTCTTACTGCCGCGGTTGCACGGCAAAAAGAAAGTTCAGATTGACGGAGGGCAAACATCTGCTGTCTGAGGCTGCTCTCGACTCGAGTCGCGTTATCGGGGTTACCTGGAAGAGCCCCGGCACCGTCCGAGAGTGCTGGGGCTTGCGGCCCCAGGGCTCAAGTGGGGGACGGCAGGGCTTGACGTCTGCCCCGGGGCCGTATCCTCTGACCCTGGCGTGTACGGGGCTGGTTCTCACCCATAGCCGGTACGGGACTGGCAGTGGGGACCGCTCCCCCGGGCACTCGGCTGCCTCCCCGCAGGAGGGGGATGGACGTGGAGCCGCGGCCAGCCCGGCCCCAGACCTTGCCCCGCTCTTCCCAAGCAGCATCGGTGCCACGGGGCCCTCGGGACCCCTCCATGACCTGCAGCTCTGGCCGCCGGGGCGCTTGTCCCCAGGGCAGCGGGTGCAGGCTTCTCGTCGACCCAAAGTAAAATTTCCCTTCCATAAAAACCCCTCTTTTTTTTTTTTTTTTTTTTTTTTTTTTNNNNTCTTTTTTTTTTTTCTCTCCCATCTTCTTTTCGTTACCCTGATTGTGAGCCATTAAGAACAGACTAATTAACAGGTTTTTAATGAAGGCTATGCTTTCGTTCCTCCCCCTCTCCCAGATCTGAAGACCCTCCCCTTCGTCCGCGCCCCCCGGGGCGCTCATGTACCTGCCGGCGGCTGGCAGTGCCGTCCCGCCGCAGCCGGGACAGCTCGCCGCCCTCCCCTCGCGTCCTGGCCGGTTTAGGGCAAAACGCTGTGCCGGCAAAACTGCATGGCTCCCTGGAACTGCAGGAGCCGATCGCCCCTCAAACCGAACCGAACCCAAACTGAACCCCTTCTCCGCCTTCCCGAGCCAGAAGCCTCTCCCCGCCCACGGCACGCAAGGCTCAGCCCCTTGCCCCATCGCTGCCCCCGGCTCGAGGAGCTTCTTTCCCGAGAGCTCGGGAGGGGTCTTCGCCTCCCTCCCCCGGGCCCATCGAGCCGCTCTGGTCCCGGGAGGGTGCGTGGAAGTGCCCATAGTGTGTGCCCTTCACGGTCGGAAGAGCGCAGAGGTTTTCGAGGGAGAGGAGACACGGGTTTTGCTTTCCGTCGTCGCCTTATGGGGGTTGTTTTCTTCGTCGCTGCTAAAAGCGGGGGTGGGGGGGAAGAGGACTAGCTCTCTAGAAATACGGTTTCGCAAATTCAGCGGTCAGAAAGGAGCTGGCCCGCTGAACCTGACGGAGAGGAAACGGGGTTCTAAGTCTGCGAGCCGCAGGAAGTGGAGCCGCACTCGAGATCATCTTATTCTGGATAACCAGAAGAAAGACAGTTAATTTAACAAATTTAGCTCATCTCGCTGCATGTGAGATTCTACTCCGGGGGAAGTGATTTGCTAACAGAAGTCCTGGTTTGATTAAGGAAAAGCCTCACTTTTCCCCATTGATTTTGATTTGATGTGTCACAGGCTGTGACCTTCTGCTGGACCTTCTGAGGGTTGCTTAGCATCAAGCCACTGATTGGAGTATTTCAACTCAGTGATCTAATTGAGTGTTCATGTCATAACATATCAAATATTGTCTAGTCTCCCATAATGAAGCGGACCAGCCAATGGCACATCACCAAAAAACTTCAAGAGGGCTTCCGTTCCTCTGAAGTGGTAGCTATTTTACTGCCCACCTCCCCGTGGGCTCCTAGCCCAGTTAATTGGCGAGCTGGAGTTGTGCTGATGGTGAACAGTCTTTGCCCAGGGAAAACGGGGAAGGGGGGCAGAGTTTCTGTCGATTCATTTGCAGACAATATAGCCGCCTAAATTGACCCAATTACATGGACTGCTCTTTACCTAAGTGGCAGTTCCGTGGGGAGACGACGGTGGCCGTCCCACCTGCCGCACGCCATCCTTCATGGCAGCTTTTCGGGGGGACAACAGCTCAGAGAGGAGCGCGAGGCAACTTTTAGTCGTGCCGAGAAATACCCTTCCCGTAAGACGTGGGCTTCTGTGCCTGCGCGTCTATGAGAGGGTTTGGAGGGGCAGGCAGCTTGGCGGCCGGCTCTGACCAGCAGCAGCACCCAGCAGATGCAGTCCGAAGCTCGCCTGTCCCACCGCCCTCCGACGATTTGGTGCGGACACTGCCAAGCTCTTGTTTCTTCTCTTCCCACTTGAAGCTAATAAGATCGTTTTCAGGGTAGCTCGAGAGGGAGTAAAGCCACACTACTGCGTAATATACATATAACATTTTCCCCCCAGAGGTAGAGAAAGAGCGCAGAAAGGGGGGAAAGGGTTTGCGATTCTCCCCTCTCCACCCCCTCCCGCCCCCCACTCTCTCCCCCTTGTTACGGTCGCAAGATCAGACAGGACCTAGCTGGATGTAGGAAAATTACTGTTGGCACATGAAGTAACTCATTAAAACGCAGATGGTGCTCTCACTGGCCTCAGGACCCCCAGCATTGGAGCTCCACAGTAAGGCAGGACAATTAGGAGCTGCAAGGACTCCACCAGGCAGGCTGAAAAAAAAAAAAAAAAAAGGGAGAGAGAGAGAGCGGGAGGGAACTGGAGAAGGGAGCTATAAACAAGCAATTCCACAGCTAGCAAGAAACGCGGCGCAACTCAGAACAAATCGAAAACAAAAAAGAAATAGCCGGGGTGCGAGGGAGCGCGATTTTCGAAGAAACCTCCCGTGGGAAGGGACTGCCACAAGGGCCAGCTGCCTCGGGTGCCCCTCGCCTCTCCCTTTTTTGTCTGCAGAGCTGCCCGCAGCCCTGGAACCGCAGCCGAACTCCCGCATACTAAATGCTGTGCTTCGCATCTAAAGGACAGGCAAATCGAAATAGGTCGAGATCGTCTCCTTTCCCCTCCGCGTTTCTTTGTGCAGTTTCGCGTTCCAGTTGGAAGGCAGTTGATTTGGATGGGCAAAGGTCCGACTATCGTTATTTTATTCTTACCAGGAGGTTCGGGAGGAGGTTGAGTAGAGGGGAAGGACAAAAAGGGGATCCCGTGCTCTGGAAATGGCCCGGCTGTGCATGTGGCAGAAAAAAAGAGTGTAAATCCCACTTGAAGTTCATCTAGTGCAACATACTTATGCAAAACAGCGGGTTTCTGGGTGGACCGAAAGCTGCAATGTAGTGTAATCTGTGCAGCGCCTTTGCCCAGGCAGTGTTGTCATTGGCAGAAGGAAAATGAAAAATAAGCAGGGAAGTATTTTAATGGGGAAGGAGGGAATTCACAACTGTTAATTATTTGGTGACCTTGTATTCGATTTGTTTGAGCCCCTTATAAAAACACTAATGCAGACCAGACGGCCGGAGTGCGGCAGCCGCTCCTCATCCCCGCCGTGCGCCCGGGGAAGGAGCGAGCGGCCCGGCCTCGGCGTCCGCGGACCGGGTGGCGCGGGGGTAGGCGAGGAGCGGGCGGCGGCTCCGCGCTGTTCGCGCCGGAGGGGCGTTCCGGGAATCGGTGTTTTACCTCCCGCGCTGCAGGAGCTGCGGGAGGGAGCGCAGCGTCCCGCCGGCAGCCGCGGCTGCACCGCTCGCCTCTTCCCGGTAAAAGTCAGGGCTGTAGGCGGGGTGGGGGGGGTATTTTTTAAATTTATCTTCCGTTTGTTTGTTGTCCCTTGGGAAGGCGCGGGGACTCGCGCAGACAGCGCGGCGGGGCCGGGAGTGCGGTCCGAGGGAGCAGCGCACACCGGCCCTGGGAGCCCCAAGGCTCAGGTAGCTCGGCGGGCCAGTGCGCGGCCGCGGAGCCGCTCCGCTAACGGGAACGAGTAATTAACGCCTATCAGATCATTCCGATGGCTTACTCGGCCCTGATTTCTAAAAATGCTCTTTAAATCCAGAAACCCTTCTGCGGGGCCTGCTAAGAGGCTACTTTTGATTGATTATTTTTATTTTTGTTTTTGGGGGGAGGGCGATGAGGGGGGACTGAAGGATCGAGCTCCCTCCGCCTCGGAGCTGTGTAGTATCCGCCGCCCGCGGGGAGGTGCCGTGCCGCAACTGCGCTGGCCCCAACTGGGAGACGAGCGGCCCGCGGGGAGAAAAACCGGCGCAGCCCGGGGTCACCCCGCGCTGGGCACGGCAGCGGAGCGCCTAGCCCTCTTCATTTACCTTCTCCCTTCGTAGTATTAAAAACCCCCTCAAAACAGCCGATCGGAGAAATCCTCCTTTCCTTGTGATTTTGGGGCAGGCTGGAACTGAGTTTCCGAGCCCTCTCGTGCCTGAAATCTGATTTATGAGCGAAAGGGGACGTTTCAGTCCTTGCTGGTTGTGGCCAGATATGTATGCTCTGTTGCTGTATCCTGGCGCTTCCATATATATCGCTGAGAAATATCCTCCAAAGCGTCCCCTCCCTCCATTTCTTAGCTCCGAGGGCTGGGAATATTCAGTCCGATTTTCTCAACGCGAATGATTTCGGAGGAATTATTTCTCCATCGAGGTATTTTAGGTAGCGTAACCTCCGCAAACGGGAAAAGAGAAGGGTCCTCGCTTACGATCTGTTACAGCAGGTAAAAACCCCCCAAGGAATCTCCTCTCCGCCTCGGCGCATCTCGTGGGACGATGCTAACAGCCAAGGGGCCCGGAACCCTGCGGGATGTCCCTCTGCGCCCCAGGGTCGGGTGTCTCTCGTGGGAAGCGGAGAGGCGGCACCGAGAGGGGCAGTGGGGCGAGGTCAGGCAGCCTTCCCGGAGCAGGTACGGTACAGCGGTGATCGAAGGTACATCATAGCCAAGTGCTCCCGGCTCCGAGGAGAAACAACAACAACAATAAACAAAAACAAACAAACAAAAACAAAAAAAAAAGGCACAGCCCTCCATCAGCTAGCTAGGGTTTTGGCAGGATTGGGAATTCCTCCGAGGAAGGTGTGGTCTTTCTCGGTTACTCGATAGCGAAACTAACGATATATTTAAATCTAATCACTCTCTGTAATAAAAACCCACCGCGAGACAGGGAGATGCGGAATTGAAACCCGGAGAAATACCACACATGGAGAGTCAGTCCCTTTTTTCAACAGCTTGCATAATGCTCTGAAAGAACTACCTGTCAGCCTTGCGACTCTGCAGACAACGTGTGAACAGACCTTTGCAATTAGGGACAATTTATGTTTTAATTTCCAGATTATTGTTGTGTGAGTGCCTGCAAAGTGTCTTTAAACTGCAAATGTGCTTTTGGTTTGCGAGTTTAAATATGGCTTGAAAGAGAATTTGGGAATGGGAAAATTCTTCTTGAATGTGGTTTGGGTATAATTTGCAGTGATGTAAAGTTAAGATCTGAGTCCTGATGAATTGGCTGAGAGCCCAGTACCTGATCTGCCATGAAAAGGGAAACTTTGTGTAGCCTTTTTTAACCCCCGTCTCGCCTCAAAGCCCAAGCTGCGGCGAGAAAGCGACCCAGGAAGCGGGATAGGCTTCACACAGAGAGCTGAGGGAAACGTTCCAGCCCAGTCATTCATTTAACCTCAGAGATGCTAAAACCGCAGCCACCGCACCGCGGAGAAAAGCGTGGGAGAAGTTGGGCGGGGACCCGGTGCAGCGACCCCGGCCCAGCCGCCCGTGGGAGCACCGGGCACGCCGCAGCTCGGGAAGGGCAGAGCGGTGAAGGGCTGTTCTGTCCCTCGCCACTGGCAGAGCGGTGAAGGGCTGATCTCTTCCTCCTCCATTGACATATCCTTAGTTTCCAGATAGACCTACTCCCTCCCTCTGTCCCTCCTTCCCGCTCCCAATATTTTATTTTCGCCCGAAAAAACCTACGGAGAGTCGCAATAGAACTAATACATTCATCTACATTAACGTTACAAATATAAACACACTTCTCCGGTGCATTTTGTGCAATGTGGCTTTCCCCAGCCTGGCTGGATGTGAAATGATTTTGTCGCTCTCACCAAGTATTTCGGAAACGGGAACAGCGCTAATGACAGCCTCAACAAGCCTGAGAATAAGGCAGATCTGGAGGAGGCTGTTAGAAACCCCGGGTTACACACCATCCGCTCCTTGGGTTTAAAGGAAAGCTGAAGAAAACAAGCTCCGACCAGTGTGTACTCCTCACAGGGAGAAAAAGGGACAGCCAGGGTGTCCCCATGCCGTGTCTGCTGCCGCTCTTTGTGTGCTGGGAAGACGGCATCTTCGCTGGAACAAAGGGTCTCCAAGCTAGACCCGTCTTTCCCCGTTTTGTGGAGGCTCCGAAGGTCCCGCTTTCCCTCCCCGCCCTCCACTGCTTTTCCCACCCTCTTGACTGCGCTGGGAGCGAGCCAGTACTGGTTTAGGATTATGTATTCATCTGGAATTATTAGGTTACAAGAGTGAATAAATAGCGTTTATCTGATCGGATTCAAAACTGCTCATTTGAAATAACCGGCAGCCCTACCCCTTTCGGAGGGGCGCGGGAACCAGCAGCTGCATGAGCCAGTGGGACTTTTCCAGCACAGTCGGTGCTGCCGAAACCCGCTTGACCCTGGGGCACATTTCTCTACTATTCGGCCGTGTCCCCAGCGTGCCGTGCCACTGAGCCAGCGAAGCAACAGTGCAACGCTTTAAACCCCCGCCAAACTGGAATTTCAAAGGATGCTGTTGGGGAGTGCACACCCTGACGAGCCTTTTGACACCCCCAGTGCCGGAGCTGACTTCCCCCCGCACCGTCGTATGACAGCCTCTCCCCGCTTTCCTCCCGTCTAACCCGCATGCCTGGATGTCACCCGCAACGGGACCACTCCTCGCGCCGTGGCTGGCCACCTGCGTGAGGGTTCGTCGGGAAGGGGACGGGTGGTGGGCGCTGTCACCTCCGTGTTCTTCATCCCCCGGGAATGGCTGCCCTTTCCCTGAAAGTTCGGTCTGCCGGCCACTGCTGCTTTGCTCCTGCACCTCGGCAGGGATCCGGGGGACCCCAGGACCGTGACACCGACCAAGAGTAGGACTGGGGAGTGTCCGGAGGGACAGCGGGCTGAAGGCAGCACTCTCCTCACCTCCACCCCATTGAGAAAAGGAGTACCAAAGAAAGCGAGCATCTCCCTTTGAAACTAAGCGCGACACCCTCCTCTCCACTCTCCAAGCAAAATGAGTGATTTAAAGCAGATCTGTGCCCAGGACCGACTCTGCCCAACCCGCAAAGCCAGGCGCAGGGGAAGGCACTGATGTGGTTTCCTTGACGGTCTCTGGAGCCCACGAAGGCAGCTCAACAGGGCCAGGAGATCCGTCTGTGCCCTGTCGGATGCCCGGGCGTCTGACAGACGCTGAATGCAGGAAAAACAAAAACAAACAAACAAAAAACCAAACCAAACCAAAACAAAAAGAACAAAGACGAGGAGGAGAAGCAGGAAGAGAACCTGTGCTTTCTTACTCGAGGGATGCACATTCGCTTCTGTCTGAAGCTCCCATTCCTGCCAAGGACCCCCTTGAAGGAGGGAACAATGGTCCCGGAGATCTGAGATGCCAGACGTTCCTCCCGCAACCCAAGTGCACCTCAACCCCCGGCCCCGACGGCACAAGCCTGTGAAGGGGAGCACTACTCCCCCTTCCTGACTCAAATCCACAAGCGACTCATGGACCAAATCCTGCTCTGTACTTGCAGCACTGACGAAACCGACCAGCGCGTCTAGACAGCTCCCGACGGATTTCACTTTTATTTTCAGCAGCTCGATAAAGCAGCTGTTGTCGTCACCTGGACTGTGACGACATTTTTCGGGCTCTGTGCGTAGGTTTTGCGGTCTCCTCCCGCTCCGCCCCGAGCGGGATGCGCGGGCGGCCAGGCGGCCTCTTGCCCCTCGCTGCGTAAGGAGCAGCCCAGCCGCGAGGAAACAGTCAAGCCTGAAGGAGGAGGAGGCGGCAGGGATGCAGAAGGCCTGGGTTCAAATTCTCCGGGATGCCTGAAGGGACTGACTGATCTCCGCCGGGGAGGCTCCAACTCTCGAACTCGCTTTCCCCTTGACCCGCCGCGCCACTCAGGGCGAGGCGCGGACCGCGGCCGTCTTCCAGCCGCCTGGCCCCGGGAGCGGGGCAGGTGTGCGGCGCCCGCCGAGTTCCCAGCTCCTGGGTAGATCCTGGGATGCCGCGTGGGTGAGCGGCGCGGGCTGGGAGGGCGGCGGGGACGCCCACGGTGGGTCCCCGGGGGACGGGGTGGACGCGCTCAGCAAGCAGGCAAGCTGCGCCGTAGGGTCCCGTGGCCTGGCTGCGGGGCAGATCTTTTTCCCAGCAATTCCCGCTGTCCTTGCTGCACTCCACGCTCCATCTCCCTGCTGACGTCTAGGAGAACACGCAGCGACACAGGGCGACTGTCGAGTATGCTAATCCGCACTGATTAACTGCACGTTAATCCGCATTGATTTTTACATTGCCGTGGCTCGTCTGAAGATCATGGTTTGCATAAATCAACCCCTTATTCCTCCTGCCTCCCCCTCCCAGGATGTTCCCTCCAGACCTGTCAGGTAGAGCCGCCGTTGAGATACGCTGATTAGGAATCGCAATGGCCTTTGATATCGATAAATAACTGGAGGGTGTATATTTCTGTACTCTCTGTTTCTACGTTTGGAGCAGGCTGAGTTTGGAAAAGCGGTGAGAGGCTGCTGAACAGAGGCTCCAGTGACATTTTTACTATAGAATGCTACACAAGCTTTACTAGCTTCTGGGGAAACACAGGGGCTTTGGGAATTTTTGTATTTGCTGGGTTGTAAACATTTTATTGGAAAGCAGCTCAGGGGAATCTGGTTTGCCTTCTGCGCTGCACTTTGTACACCGATGTGTCAAAAAAGAAGTCCAGGTTTTTCTCTTAGAGGAGAATAGATACGTGTGTATGTATATACACGTGTGCGCGTGATGCACGGGAGCACGCAAACGTTGCCAGTCACACCTTGCTGGTGGAACTGATAGGCAGAGGATGTGCGTAGAGCAGGGTCTGCCCCTGGTGCTGGAGAGCGGTCTCCTGTCTGGTGCGGGTCCTTTCATATTCCTCCTCCTCTCCCTCCCTTCCCCTTGTCCAGGTACGGCTGGAGGGCGGGGGTGAGTCGGGCAGGAGCGGCCCCGGCCGGGCAAGCCGGCGATGCTGGCCGCCCTTCCTCGTCTCGGAGACCTCTCGGCAGATCCCCCCGAGCGCAACTGACTGTAATTATTTTTATCTCGCAGACGATCTCTCGCCCGCTCCCTTGAGGCGGCAGCAGTATGTGTTTGATGTGTCGACCCTCTCGGAGACGGAGGAGCTCGTGGGGGCCGAGCTGCGCCTC
>VXAU01004179.1:408786-552429 GCA_013399695.1 Formicarius rufipectus | reverse complement strand
TGTGTCCCCACCAAACTGACTCCCATCAGCATTCTCTACATCGACGCCGGCAACAACGTGGTGTACAAGCAGTACGAGGACATGGTGGTGGAGTCCTGCGGCTGCAGGTAGCGGGCGGGACGCCCCTCGGCGACAGCCGAGTCTGCGAGTGGCGGAGGTGCGGCGGCAGCGGCGAGCGGGGCCCCCGCCCCGCGCCCGCCCGAGCGCGGCTGGGGCGGAGGGCACCGGCGCTGGTGTCCGCAGCGGGGAAGGGCGTGCGGGCCGGGCAGGCGGCGAGGCCCCCGCCCGGTCCCTTCCCCGCTCCCCTCTCCTCCTCCTGCGTTTATCTGGCGATCTATCCTCCTCCCTCTAAAGGTGAAGGCAATTTACCAAGTACAAAAACAGTCGGGGGAGGGAGAGGGAGCAGACTGATCCCTCTCTCTGAAGTTGCTCTGAAGAGGGCTGTTTCATTTCTGCCCTCTCTCTTTCACATTCCTGCAAGCTTACCAGCCAGAAATAGCCTACGGCCCCCACCTCCTCAAGGGGGAAAAAAAGAAAGAGAAAAGGAGAGAAAAAAAAAAAAGAAAAAATTGCTTAAGATTGTAATTACCAGCTAGGTTTCATTTTAAGACAGCAGGGAAAAACTGAAGAGCGAAGTGTTACAGAAAGCACAGCCGGGGTGGATTGGAAAGAAAACTTCGGATCTCACGAACAGTGCAAGGATGCCATTGCCAGGTCTTTGGGAAGATCTGGCTCGGCGGCTTTCACAACTTGCAGCAGTATTATACCTAAATGTTGTGCTGGAAAAGGCATTTTATGTAATATTTCTATTTCTTTCCCACCTTTGGTCTCAGCTGTGGCTTCACCTGAGGAAAGTGCACTTCGAAGCATGCCTAGCCCTTTCTTCATGTAACTTTTATGTCCATAGTTTCAGGCTTTTCCCCACTGATTTCTAGAATTGTTGGCTTATCTGGTTTTGCAGAGCTACAAACTCGTGGAAAAAAAGTAAAAGAAGAGAATAATAATATAAAATGATAATGAAAAGACTCGACCAGGAGCATTAATTTAAAATGCACATTTTGCTTTGGATGCACTGTTGTTCATATAAAAGTTGTAAATATTTGTTTATTTAAACAGACTGAAAAGTGCAAAATGGAGATGAACAACATGCATTTCTTTTTTAATGTACAAAACATGATATGCACTCGAAATGTTATAATTTCTAATATTTTTAAAAGTTTATATTTGAGTTGTACAGAATTAAGCATTAATCAAATATTTCATCCTTACTTAACATTATCATTTCCTTAAGATATTATCACAAGATTTAAATTCTGTGCTAATAATGGAGAAAAAAATTTTTTTTACTGTCTACCTCACTATAATGCAAGTATTTACAACTCTAAAAGTTATCTGAGGTAAATTAATATTCAGAACATTTTTACAATACACCTTTACTGGACAATACTACAACTATTATTGTACTATTAAACTTTTTTTTTTCGCAAAAAGTCAGCTTGCTTTTATATGTTCCATTATTTGATTAAGAAATTCTCAGTTCTCAAGTAAACATTGGCTCTAGTTCTAAAATGCTGCACAGTTGAATTGGAGCAAGTGCCACTTGAAGATGTACCTAAAGCCATTCCTCCTGTCTGAAGACTTTTTGTAATCACAAGATCTTTAGTTTTGTTTTTTGTATATGCCAGTGGCATAAAGCTGCGTTATGTTTTTATGCATTTTATGCAATGATTATTGTAAGTGGGAGAATGCATTAAGGGGAAAAATTCAGGCAAACGTTTGTAAATCTCATCTGTACTGGGGGACATTAATATACACTGTATGATGATAATGATGAGCAAAAGACAATGAATGTTTTATAAATTATATTTATTTTGATGCAATGGGTAATATATTTATTAAATATTTCCTGGCTATCTCTTAGATAATGAAGAACTATTCAATGAGTAGCTGTTTCAGTAAGAGAAGGATTTCCCTCCTCTCTCAGTGATGCGTGTGGAGAAGGTGGTTCAGGCAGCATGGGGGCTGTGAGCCCCACTCTCAGGGAAAAAAATAAACCCCTCATCTCATATGCAGAAGGACTGAAAGAGCTGCTCACCTTGTGGAATGTGTTTGAAAACAAGGTTCCTTTCATGGAAAGTGGAATTTTTTTACCATATCACAAGATCTGATCCCACACTTTTTTCTCTGACCAGCTTTCACTCCCTTGGACTGGAACTTTAACAAAGGAGTGCAGAATTGGGCTTGAGTGAATAGCAGCAGCTAAGAGACCTGTAGAAGACTCTTGCCTTAGAGTTGGTACAACTACCAGAGGACTTTTGCTTTTTGGTGCTTAATAGTGTTTCAAGCTCATAGTTAATAGTAGATTCAGCAATTGCAGCATTAAAAAGAGGTTCAAGTTTAGTGTAACATTCACTGTATGTAATTCTGACTGGTGTGAACTTAGGCTGTGGTTCTGACCACACCAGTTCAGTCTTCTGCTGTGGCTCAAGCCCAACATGCTGCAACATACTGAGAAAAGGTAATCAAGATATATAAGCCATTGTCAATGGGAAATGAAAATGATGTAAAAATCTGAAATTTTACAAAATTCTCAGCTAGAGAAGGCTGAATGAATCATCTCTTTATTTTACTGTCTATTGAGCAAATGAATTATTGTGTTTACAGACAATTGGCTAGAACCATACACTGGTATTTTCAGTGCAATTTTCTGTGTAAAGACCTATATTGCTTCTATTGCAAACCTGTTTGGTGGCAAACAGTGCTGTCACTGAGTTGTCCCTTCTACTTCACCTCAGATGTGGCTTTGTGGAACTTCATCAAAGTTAGACTGCGGGAGGCCTCAGAAATCTCCCAACAAAGGAAGTCATCAAAGAGGCAACATTTTTCTGTCTTTGAATGTACTGTGTAGTGCAGTTTGTACCTTCTCCTACATTAGCTGAATTTTTGGTGATATCTGTAACGGCTAGAAAACATTTGAAAGCCCTTTGTCTCAAATGTCTGTGCTTGGTAACCTCCGAGGGAAGTGAGAGAACCTGAAAAAAGGCAAAAGTAGTTAGAAATTGCAGTATTTGTTTTAGAGGCACACATTTTGGATTTTATTTACTGAAAGAGAGAAAACACTGGCCTTTCTGAGCATGTGCCCTTGATGCTATAGGTAATACAACATTATCTGAGTCCATTTTGGCAAGTCTGCTATCCCTAAAGATGGGATCTCTCCTCACTTCCTTTTTTAGGCCTTCAATATTATTTTGCACAAATCTGAGAAGCAGCAATCTGGTGCCGAGGAGGAGAAGTGAAAAGATACAGAAAAAAACTGATTGATGGGTTTCCTTCTTTGCACCTCTCTTCCTCTTTCCTACCCTCCCCCCAAGAGATATTCAGTAAATTGAACAAAAATAGCAGTAATTATTTTTTCAGTTTTTACCACAAATACTGCAAGCCTTTGTTACAGGGAAATCCAAATATGGAAATGCAGTGGATGCACCGCTCAGATCTCTTTGTCCTGCCAAAGTAATATGAAGTTTCTTTTTCATTTCTCGACTCCCCATGCTCAAAATCACATTTAAAAAGGGGAAATTATTTCTTTTATTATGTTGTTGGCCAGAAGAGGGAGCAGAATCTATGAAATAGTGAGAATAGACACCGATGGACAGAAGACAGCTGAAGCTGGTCTGGCTGATGGTGTGATACATATCAGCAGACTTCAGATGATTTGTCCATCACACTGGTTGTGTTGTTCAAGCACAAGAAAACCACTGACTCATCTTTGAAGTACTGGAGCAAATTCTGAGTACATGAGTGAGAAAAATAGCATGGGATTTCAGCCCTTACTTTGTATGTGCAGCTCCTTTTTGGACCACAGACTCGCTCTTACATTTATTTGTGTGTGTGGGTGTATTTTTAAAACTATTTTTGTGGGGGGAAGAAAGCTGGAAACTCCCCATGAAGAGCAGACCCAGTCTTCCTCCTTGTTATCTCCATATAGATGAGAAGTTGCTCTGTTTACTGAAACTATAAAATAAGCTTGTTTACTTTTAACATCTCGGTGTTTAACCTCAAATGTTAGTTGAGGGACAGAGCTTATCACATTGTGTGAAACATCTTCCTTTGTGACCTCTTAATCTTTGCTTCAGAAGCACATCTGAAGTTTTGAGGAAGTCGAGTGACTGAACTTCACCATTGTCAATCATTCAGAGGCTGGGCAGCAGGACAGCAGATTTCAATAGTATGTGATTTGTTTTCTCAGATAGCAGCCATGTGCTAAAAAGGAGTATATTCCCCTGGAGTAGGGTCCTCTTGTCAGCATTCAGCTATATTATGCGATTAGATTTCCAAATATTTGTTCTTGTTTCTTTGCAGTGTCAGACCCATTGTAAACTGAGGATGTTCCAGCTGTTCATAATTGGGAAGGAGGAGAATCAACATATTGTCCCCACTACACTCATCAGCCTCTTCCTTGAGGACTGCAGCTTTGAAAAGTACCACTGTCTTAGTTAATATACATTATTATTTAGTTTTACCACTGGGGATTAGAAAGCATTCTCTCGAGGTTTTAGCCAGAGCTAATTTTGCACATCAGCCTGATGGACAGTGTAGGACTCTATATTTGCCCATGTGCTAGCATTTTGACAAAACTAGCATTCATTTAAACTTTGAACACTATCAGCCCTCTCTTGGGGACTGAAAAGTCTGGAATTAGACTGTGGATCTCTTTTTTCCGTAAGACAAGTTTCCTAGTAACAACTTTCTGCACCTTTTTTTAGGAAGACCCTTAGGAGAATCTCCATCCTATGGAGCATTGTTTTATCAATGAAAAAACACTATTTTCCAGAATGTGCGAATTTTATTACTAGAGAAAAATGAGTGAAAAAGGCTCCTAAGAAAGCAGGTTTTGACTGGGTGGGCAGGAAAGACCTCAGGTGAGTAAGAAAAGTGGAGGTCAACTCATTGCTACAGTGGAAGTGGTAAATTGCAGGAAGGTCATAGAAGAACAAAAGGGATAACGTAAGGGCGAACTGCCAAACATCTGAGATGCCTTTACTGTAATGCTAAGTGTATGGAGAATAAACAGGAAGAACTAGCAGTCTTGGGACACAACAAAGGCTACAATTTAATCAGCATCACACAGGCTGAGTGAAATAAATTGTGGCACTTCAATATTAACAGAATATTTGTATGGGAAGGACAGGCAGTAAAAATGGAAGATATTATCTAGTATATTAAGAGTGTAGAAGGCCACAGAGAGGAGAGAGACAGAGTGGTTGGAGACAAAACAGAGAGGAACTCTAAAACTCTACTATAAAGATTACTGGATGAGGAGGAGGTTGATATCACATATTTTTGTGCAACTACTGGGATTGTCCTGAGGATATGAGGTAATGATAATCAAGGGACTTCATCCAGCCAGGTTATCTGCTGTAAGAAAAAGAACAAAACAAAACCCAACAGCACAGCACAAAAAGTTCCTCAAGTTTTTTGAATGTCTTGGGACAACTTTTTGTTTCAAAGAGCGATGGCAGTTACATAAGACATGGCCAGATAAGCTATGATAGGTGTGAAAGAGAAACTTGTTGGAAGGCAATTTGTGCTCACGTGTCTGTGGAAAAGGAGGCATGAGAGGAGGAAGACCAAATGACTCCTGTATGGTAGATTTCCTCACTTTGGGTAATTGATAGGGAAAGTTCTGAAGGGAGGAGCCAAAAGGGGAAAGAATCTTAAGAAAACAGGCAGTCTGGAAGAAGTCCTTAGTTAAAGGTCCTGTAGGAAGCTATCCTACTGACAAGGAGTACAGCACTGGAGAAAATCAGAGGGTCTGACTGAAGAGCTGGTTGGTTATCTGATGGTAACCCCCAGATCAGTTCAGTTGGTTAGAGCATAGTGCTGATAATGCCAAGGCTGCAAGTTCAATCCCAGTATGGGCTGTTTGCATACGAGTTGGACTTGATGATCCTTGTGGATCCCTTCCAATCCAGAATATTTTCTGATTCTGTGACAAAAACCCATCAAACAAGAAGTGAGCAAAGACACTGTACTAGGATAAGTAAAAGAGAAGGATTGAAGTATAAAGAATGCAAAAGGGACCAGAAAAAGAAATTAGAAAGAAGATGGCAAAGGATTAACACTTCATGGGGATGATCAACAAAGGACAAATGACAGAATAGGCTGAAGGGTTGAACACTGCCTTTGTAAAGTAAGGGACACCTGGTATGAGAGGCTGAACACACTTAGAGCTAGCAAGTGAATTGAAATGCAGCTCATGGCAAAGAACTGAAGGAACCTCAGAGCAGGAAGTCCTAGGCAAGTTTATGCTGGTATAATTAAAGAACTAACCACAGGAATTTCTGAAATAGTAACAAGTGTATTTAAGAACATAGAGAAGCTTTAAGAGGTACGAAGAACTGAAGACCAAACAACCTCTCTCAGATACCTCCAATACTTTGAGAATTACTGGACAGAAATCAAGTGCTTCATATAATAGCAACTGCAGAATGGTAATGTGATAGAAACATCAAATGTGAATTTATCCAGAACAAATAATATCCAAGTACTCTAATGCTCTTGGTAAGAGTGACATGTAACTCAAGCACATAAGAAAATAGGTTTCCAAATATTCTTGCTACATTAAAGGGACAATTTGGAATAAGTACAGTGAAATGTAGTAGCAATAGGTAAAAAATATTACACATAAGAACGGATAACATCAAACATAAGATAAAAAGCTGGGTAATAATGATTCTACAATAAAGAATATGGAATTTTTAGTGAAATAAATTCTGAATGTGAGGTAATGAATGATGCTGTTGCCCAGGATATTCCAGGATATTACGACTGGGACTCTAGATGTCAGAAATACTCTGGCATCTGGATTGATGAGGACTCAGGTAAAATTTTGTATCCAGTTTTAGGAATCATATTCTTGCAGATCATTTTCTGACATCTTCTGGACCATTGGTACTCTGTTGACCAGGGCCTGGAACATAAATATATCTGGGTACAACAGATACATGTGTAAGACAGGGCAGCCCTTTCCTTCTGTGCTCTGAGAAATATTTTCAAGTATGTCTACTGAGGTGGGCCTTGCTTAGTCCCTTGGCATCATGAGAGAAAGGAGTAGAGCTCCCCGGAGCTTGTTGCACAGAGCACTCTGCAGTACCATAATGCCTGAGGTCTGTTTGTCATAAACTGCCTGAGACTGAGGAGAATTGGATGCCATGGTACTAAAAATAGTTATTCTTTCATCTGCAATTAACTCCCTTGAGACATACAGGTCTGAATTTTGCTATTGAAATGAGAAAAAGGAGAGTTATTGTGATGCTTATTGTGGCACCTAAACTGGACAGTATGCCTTTTGGGATGTCAGTACTGAGCAGAGTGGAATAAATGTCTCCTATAACTTTATATAAGGCATTTTATTTAATATAGACAGATGAATGTTTCAAAATGACAGAGCACTCTGATGGAGTGCTACACTGGAAGAGAATTTCTTGTTGCTATCATAAACTGGACAATGGGTCATAGCCTGATAACAATGTGCTTCTGTGAATTCACCAGGCACAATTTGCTGTGGATCCCAGTGCTGGCCAAAAAAGTCACAAACCTCAATCTGCCTAAAACCAGTTATCTCCACTTTTCAGCAGATGTTCTGCAGCCAGCTGTGTCCTACCACTGACTCTGAAATACTTCCAAAAAATAGGTTTTGTGTCCTCAGGAGTTTTAATCTGGCATTGCTGTTCTATTTGTCATTTACTATTCATATTGGTTAAGATGAGGATCTCTGGAGAGAACTTTGGATATTATTATGATCAGACAGATAAAAGCAATGGAAATCTCTGGTCCATCTCGAACCAGAAACCCTGTAGACATGAGAGGAATTGGTTCTTGGATGTGTCTGCAGGCCCTTGGCACAGCTGTGAACTGAATACAGTGTACCTACTAATCAACCCCTTCATGTAGTTAGTGAAGATGAACATCCAATATGGCACAAGTTCCCAAATGTTTGTTGTTTGTTATGTTGTTTTAGAGAGAATTAAATTCCTATTGTCATCTAGAACTGGAATCCTGTAAAACGTAATCCAGTACATTTTTGGCAAAACCCTACCAGCAGATTAATTTCATTAACAGTGCTGACCCTTCCCTATCATTCAGTTGCTATTTCTTTTTGTTCTTTTAGACTAGAGTCTAAAAACCCATTTAACCTGGGATGTACCTCTGCCAGAGGCTGTTCTCCTGTCATGCCATGCCAACAAATTCATGACTGGTGAAACAGGTAGAAGAGCCATCAAACATAAAGCAGCTAGTGTAGGTCTGGCTGAAATGTTTTGAGAGAGAAAGAGGAAGTAAAGAAGAGTTCATAATTTAAGGACTTTGCAAGTATTTCTGATTTCACGTTTTTGCTCAGGAGGCATATGGGATTTACCTAGGGACATTAGAAGTTTGGCAAACAATTTGAAAGCATTCACATTTGCTTGAAAAACAGCAAAAACCATTCCATGTTACCTCACTGACTTGCCATAGCAGTTGATCTGCACAAGAAGAAGCTGTCTTCAACATGCCTGACATTTTTTCCTGAATTTTTTTATACTTCCGAGTGCTATAGTATTAAAAGTTGCTGAGGTATCTACTTTCTAGCTGCCCTTTAAATACCACACTGCTACAGATGTGAGAGGTTTAGAGCAGCTTAGAGACAGCCAGGATGATGTACTCCTGCATATCATGCTGTGTCCAGTTTGGTAGTCTTAGTGGGTTTGCTAATATTTCTTGTTTTGGGTTCTGCTTTGTTTACTATCAGCAGCCACCAGGACAAAGCCTTCAATGCAAAGGTAGAATTTGTTTCAAGTATAACAGCCCAGCTATAATGCCCTTTCTCCCTATAGCTTTGGTTCTGGTGTTTTCTGCCTGTGGCACAAGCTTCACCAGAAACCCAGGGCATTTAGACTAATAGCCTAGCTAGAGAGTTTTGTTTTGTATGAGGAAGTATATGGACTCAAATTCAAAGCAGATTGTTTTATGCAGTGTCAAATTCTGTGCAGATGGAACATGATATGATATGTTGAAGTGGGATATATAGCATATGGTCATAATTCAGGGAAACACATTTCTCCAGCTGGATACCTGCTCTTGAGTTCGAAAACATGTGTCCTGCATTCTGGTAGGCTTCTACCAGAACAGTGAGAGGACATAAAAGACAGGCCATTCCTGGTATTGAGTATCAGCTAATAGTTACATCTATCTCATAGGTTTCATAGTGCTGTTCAAAATTAAGCCTCCTGTTATCACAATGAGCATAGTGCAACTGGAAAAAACCCTCTTGCTGATCTCTACATCCACAAGTACATGTGGGTAAGCCAACACGTACAAGCAGGCTGGACTGCTTTTGAGCTGGATGACCACGCCTTCTGTCCTTTCCTGTCCCTGGAGGAAACATAGCCCATGCTGCTTCAGGGTGCAGCACTTCTTCCAGGTACCAGTCTCTGGGGCTGAATTCCCTGTCTGCAGGGATTCTCTCACTTTGGGAATCCCCTTGAGTGCAGCATTTACCCACAGCCAATGTCTTGCTGGAGCGCTGCAGTGAGCAGCTGGATGGAAGCAGTGGATGTCTTTGGACGGAGAGGCTTCAGCTCTGCCTGGCTGCCACACGGTCTGGCAAGGTGCAGGCATAATTTCACAGCATCCCTAAGCAGTCAGGAGCCAAGTTGTGCATGACAGACCTGTTCCTCAAGGAAAATGGGCTCATGAAGAGGTGAGATGCAAGTGACTTAAGTTGTATTAATCATCAACTTATGCCTCCTGCCAGGCAGAGGTAGGCTGTGCATACAGCTTCTTCTGTGGTTCAACTGTTAAATACCTCGTGGTCAGATTCATGAGTTATTACCTGCCTCAGCTTACTTTTAAATAATGAAGCAAGTATAAACCATTGCCCTGAGTGATCCATCCTTTTCAATGCTGCTGATCCCTGCCTGCTGATCACCCGCTCTGCTCCCTTGCACCCGTCCAGGCTCTGACATTGCTCTGCTCCATCCCAGTCAAGCACGGCAAGTAAATAATCATTCCTCTCCTGTGATCAGGCTAACAATGCTCCCCTTTCACACCCTTCCCTCTGCTTTTTCTTTTGCAGACCCTGTTCCTTTTGCACTTAGTTTTACTTTCAAAACCTTGTGTAGCCACTTACCACTCTGGATGTTGTCGTTTCTCAGGTCCTTTGGAGATGATGGCATCTGCTTTTTCCTCCTGCCTCTCCCACTTGTGGCTTTTTCCACATTACTCACCCTCCCTGCTCCCAGATTCAAAGTCTACCATCACTGCCATAACTACAAAAATTGCATTTTCTTCAGGTGCACTGTACCCTTGCAATTCTGCTGGTTCAATTCTCATCACACCACTTCCCAAAGGTGGGTCTGGCAAAATGCTGATAGCGAAAGCGGAGGCTAATAGGCATACAAAAAAACCTGTTTCCCCCAGCAACTTTCTTTGCTTCCTTATTTTTACGTAAAAATGGTTACAAATTTTATGGTGCAAAACTCTCTCTGCCCTTCCACTGGAACAGACATATTCCTAAGAAAAATAAAATGAATTTTTATGGGGGAAAAATAGCACTGAAAAAAAAATTTCACTGCTGGTATTAAGCTTTTGCAAAGATGGAGGTAAAATACCACTTTCTGTGACTTTTTGTCTCTGCGTTCTCCATTTTTTCAATACCAAGCAAAATATGAAAAGACAAAATTCTGAAGACTTAAAGTTTTCTTAAGTAAAGTGAACACTTTTACCTCATTAAAAACTCAGTCACTTAGCAACCCTCCTCATCCCAACATGGTTCTGGTTTTGGTGGTTTTTTTTGCAAAATCAGTGATTGTTCCCCTCCACAGCAGGAACTGCTGGGGCAGCTGGAATGCTGAGATACATCAGTTTTAGTGCTGCAGGAACCAGGTGCAGGTGAATGTGCTGGTTCCTGGTGTGCCATGGGACACCCGAGGAAGTGACACTCACCCCAGGAGCAGGGGCTGTGTCTTCCTCTGCCATGCACACCCTCCTGACATGGCTGGGCAATAAACCCAGGCACTGTGTTTGGCCGCACTGGCTTTCCCCGAGCGCACTGATGGCTCCTGATTCACCTAACCTGACATAACTTGCATGGTGCAACCCATCCCTCGTTTTCACATATTCAAAGGGATTCCTCCTAGAAGGCTGTGGGAAGGGGAGAAATATGTGTATGACCTGAGGGCAGGTATAGGTATCTCCCATGGCGGAGACCTCTGGAGCAGTTTAGAATTTCTCTCTTGCAGACGGCCTACAATGTATCTCGATGAAGCAAATACTATAATTATACAGACTATTTCTAAAAGGCTTTTCATGCCACAGTAAGGACTGAAAGCAGCAGAAAAAGACAAAAATTGTCCTGCATGGAGGGTGTAGAAATTACAACATGATTCCTACCTTTCCATATTGTGATTTGTAACATATTCAATGCAGTTAAATTCCTGTCCCCTTTATGCACAAGTATGGCAAAATTTGGGTTCCACGGTCAAAAAGCCCGCTTTGTATTTTAAAATGTCAATTTCATTAACAATATAAAAATGTAAAATTTAAGAAATATATAAAAAAGAACAGGTGGAAAACAAATTTCAGAGTTCTTATTCCTGTTATTTGTGCTGGAAGGAGAGAGGAGGTCATGTCACTTAGGTGAGCAGCAGCAGTTCAGCAGCACAGCATCATTTCTAGGTAGTTGTGATCAAAACAGTGATGATGCCCAGATATGTGTGAGGGACTGATCTGCTCATAAATATTGAGTGAGCAGAACAGGCCCAGCAGCTGTCATTAAGTGTAGTGAACTCTTTGCTCTGTGTTTTGGCTCACCTGTGTACCATGGGGTAGCTGATGGAGGTGGTCATGGCTCTCCAGTGAGTCTAGTCAGCGTGAGGGGCTCCTGCTTCAGCAGAGGGAGTTCAAAGAGCTCATTGCCATGTCTGTTTATTGGCCTTCCCCAGTTCCCCAACCTTACTGCAGCCCCTCCAGGGTGGAGAGAAGTTGAAGGAGGTGAACATATTACTTCTCTGAGATGGCAGATGCTCCATGTGAAGATGATGGTTCATTTGCCAGAACAATGAAGGAGGTCTGAGTTCTGCAAACACCTGCTTGAAAGTGAGGAAAGCAGGTTGGAAAGTGTGGTGTTTTCATCTACCCTTGTGTGGCAGTAAAGTGACCCCAGGAATAAAATGGCTGCTGGAAGCTCTTCAAAGGCTACTGCACGGTAATTGGTGGCAGGTCTTGCTGTGGCCCACTGTGGGCACTGAGAGGAGGGTCATGTCACCTGCACCAGCTGAGAAAGTAAGTGTGGTGCATGCAGAAAACATGCTGTTATTGACCCAGTGAAGAAACACAAGCTTTGATTTCCATCACCTTTATGGAGGAATAGCTCAGCAGTGTTGTGACAGGGAGAAGATCTGCTTTGAAAGGGAGAGGTCTATCTGGAATTAGGGCACACAGATGCTGTAGGAAAGTCCTGGTCAATACCTTAGGATGATGGAGCTCGTTATCTATTCCTCTAGGCTCTGATTAAGCTCTTGGAGAAAAATAATGTTTCTATTTGATGAGAGAGAAAGGGCATTATTTTGAAGAGCTGACAAGCTAGCCAAACTTCGGATGTTTCTGTGTCTCCTGAGTTTTGTGTTTGTGATAAGCAAATAATGTCCCACAGTAACTCTTCAGACCTAAATATTTAACTGCCTGGGTATTTCATAGAAAGTTTCCCTGATTTTGAAAGGTCACACAAATGTAACAATTTGTCCCAGATACGGAAACCAAAGACCCACCTCTGAGTGCTGTGGACCAGCAAGCCACCAGCCACCTTCGAATGCCACAGCCATTGCTCATCTGTTTGTTAGATGGGCTGTACACAGGAATTAAATCTCTGTGGAGTTAGGAAGTTCAAGCCAATGCATGCTTCTATACTATTTGCAAGCTGTTGGAGAAAAAAACGAACACATAAACCAAGCAGGATCTTTTTTTATCTATAACCTTTTACTTACTGAAAGGTCCAGAATGAATCTGAGCCAAGGGGCCTGACACTGGCCTTAAGACTTACATAGAGCTGCTGTTTTCATGCAACTCACCTGACAAATTCTCAAAATGGCATAAAAGCCAGTTTAACCAGTCTCAGAGGAATGGGCTGGGGTGTGGGGTGCCCTTCTGGGCAGTGAAAATTATGGGGGCGCTCTCATGGAATATCCATAGTCTGTTCCATGGTGTCAGAGCACTCATGGATCCTCTTGGATTCCCAGGTATAAGACCCCCAATGCTGCAAAGACTGCATGAAACTTGTGTCTGCTTATGCAAAGCACCTTGCTGTGTGGCTTGTCTGATCGGTGGAGGGTGCCCATGGTGCTGGGGGATTCTTTTGTAGTTCTGAAATAAGCTGTATAATGGCCTCTTTCACACTGGTGTGCTCATGGAAAATGGCAGCAGCAACATACCTCCTACCAACACCTGACAGAGCCCACCGAGCTCTGCAAAGATTACCAAACAAATGACAGCAGCCTTCAGGTGGCTCAGCATGATGTGGAGAGTGATGTGATGACATCCTGTAGAATCTCCAGCAAGGGGGAACCGCTGAGTCTTCGCTTTCCTATCTAAGCGTCCGGTGGTTTCATATGGGCAGTGCCCTGTGGGGCAGCAGCACCTCCACTGCTGAGCTTCATGAGATGTGGCCCATGGGCAGGGCTGCCCAGACCCTCTTGTACCTGCTGGCACTCAGGTCCTGTACACGGGGGTGTAGACTTACAAAGATCTTTCAGGTCTTTTTGCAGGATTTCATGGATTATGCTTCTACTTTCCTGAAACAGTGAACGGTGAAAACTATCCCCATGTTTCCTTACAACTGTCTGAGCAGGTTGACAATTTGGATGCAGTTTTGGTGTGATCACCTTCCTTGTATTTACTCTGGCACATGAAGTCAGACAAAACGTCGGAGTGCAAAAACGGCAAATAATGCTCAAAAGCAAAGATACGGAGTTACTGAATCTTATATTTAATTTAATGTAACAGTTTGAGAGAAGAAACTGGGAGATATCAGGCATGGTCTCTGTTGGTCTGAGTCCACAGATGCTTGATTTACTGCAGCTAAGGATCTGGCTCTAAACTGTTTTCTTCCTTCATAGATGTAGTGGTAGTCAAGTAGTACATGTCTGTGCAGATAAGCATCCTGTGTAAAAACCAACAGAGAGCAAATGGGCGAGTAAAATTTCAAACATAGAATGTCAGCATTCAGCCAACCCCTGCCTCTAACCCAAAGTGCATCAAAATGATCTCCACATTTTAGCTCTGGATATTCTCATCTCAATAGCCACAAGAGCTGCGTCTAGAGTATGTGCTACTCCCCCTATGAGTTTTTCCCTCCTGCCCCTTGCAGATATTCCCCCAGGCCCTACAAGCCACTGCCCCTCAACTTCTGTTCAAGCAGTAGCTCCTGCCCTTGCCCTGGAAGCAGCAATCTGCCTTTGGGGATGGCAGGCTGCAATTACCCGTAGCAGATTTGCTCCTTCTGCTTTCTTGTATTTTTAGTACTTTCCTCAGACAGACTCTTATGCTGGTTTTGTAATCTGGATGGAAGTGTGACAAAAGTGCCTTTCATACACAGTCTGCTGCTGAGACCACATCCACCTGCTTCAACCTCAGACCAATTTTTGTGCAGTCTAATTTCTAATTTTTACATGAAAAGACCAAGGCTCTATATGGTGTAGTAATATGAATGACAAGACTTTTCTTCTACAGAGGATAGGAACCATAGACATGAGAAGGTTTTTCAAGGCTGCGTGGACAGTTTCAGATCTGGGCTGAGAATCTAAGAGTTTGTGATGCTGAACTCATCAAAAAGGTCCCTTCCTTGAGGAAGACGTGGAAGAGGTTGTGTCTGTTTAGGGCACCATTTGTCAAACAGTCAGCTTGATTCCTAGGCTGCAGGGCAAGAGAAGCTCTATTGGCCCTCTGAAGACAAAACTGTGCAGGGTATGAAACAGCTAGTGGGGCTCCTGGAGCTGGGTACACCTCTGACACTGCACCCGATATTGTCACCATAGATTTCAGATTCTGTGGGAAATCCCATCCTCTTTCCAAGAAGGGTGATATACTAGCTTAGTCTGACTGTAACAATACACTCTTGTATCTCTATATGATGCTGTAGCTGGCAGCATATATTTATTTTTTACTTCCCTGAATTGAATTGACTTTGACTCTGCATGAGTTTAGAAGAGCCACAGGATTTCTTACAAGATTCTTCCCACTGAAAGCCTTCAAAATTTCTTGCCAAGTGCTTTTATCTTTAGCTACTCACCATTTAAGTTTCCCCTTAGCCTTATTAATATCTGTGGTGCCGCCCAGTCTCTGTACGCTATAATCCTTCCAATGGCATAACCTGGAAGTAGCCATATAACCATGCTTTCTCTTTCCCTCATTATTTCCTAGAGACAAATTCCTTCTGTGTCTCAGTTATCATAGAATCATAGAAACATAAAATATGCTGAGTTAAAAGGGACCCATTAGGATCATCAAATCCAACTCATGGCCCTGTACAGGACATCCCAAGAATCATACCATGTGCCTGAGAGCCTTGCCCAAACACTTCTTGAACTCAGACAGACTTGGTGCTGTGACCACTTCCCTGGCCTCCTTGTGAATTGCAGGAACTTAAATGTCTATTTCCAGTTTTCAGGTTTCTTTCACAGGAAAATCTCTAATAAGAGCAAAATGATGCCACACAGAAAAAATGAACAAAATTTGGTGTGCTGATTTCTGAGTATCATCCTGCATAACGGAGCCTTCTGCCTGCACATACCACTGTCTTCTTCCCTTTCCATATTGTTGATCTCATGAAAGCATTGATCTTCATTCATCATGCTTTGTAAAGCACTGTAAAGCACATCATACCAGTTCCTCCTGGTACTAAATAGTTTTTTATCAGTGTAACACAGTTTCCTTGCTCACCTCCTGCCAATCCCTCCTTCCCATAGAAACACAGTGCAGTTTTACCTGGTGACAGAAGTTGAAAGCTTCCTGCTTTTAATGTTTATTTAGTAAAACATTTTACATTCCTGGAGAGATACCAGTCTGTCATTAATGGATTCTTGGCTTGATGCCAGCAGCTAATAGTTTTATTGGTCCACACACATACAGCACAGTTATGCAGTTTAGGTAACCACACCCAGCTGCTCCTCCCCCTTCATCAATTCTGACCCAAAAAAGTCTCCACCAAAGGATGGACAGACATCAGGGCCTGGAGAAGGGGAATGGAGGAGTGGCACTGCCCTACTCAGCTTTGCAAAGGTGACAACACAGCTCCTGGCAGGCAGCTGAAGACCCCCATAGCCCCTTTGAGGGGCAGGATTAGCTGGAGAGCATGCACACATTGGCTGTGTAATGGAGAGTGCTCCTGGCTCATCTTGTGTCTTTCCAGGAGCCTTCTGCCCTTGCTGCCCCTGGTCCTGTCACACAGGGATGCTCTGAACCCCACATCCCTGGAGTGATTCCCCTGCCCCACTCCAGCCCTCCTGCTCCCCAGCACATAGGCAGGCAGAGCTTGCTGCCAGATGGGGCTGCTGGCAGGGCTCTGTGACTGCAGATGTAGGATCTAAACTCATAGCATGCATGTATGCTTGAAATACTTGTCTCATTTGATCTCATTTTCCATTGGTAATTAAGATGAGGCCACTTCTTTCTTAGAACCTCTTCCTCCATTAGTCTCAGTGACAAGAGGAAAGGTGGCAACGTCATTATTTTTCAGTGGGGGCTTGCATTTGTCTTTCAGCTGGAGAAGTCAGGGTGTTATACACATATGTATGCATTTCAAGGCTATGATGTAGCTGGAGAAAAATGAGTGCTTTGGTGCTACAGGTCAAGTTTATTTAACACTACAATGTTTTAAAACAGGGTGATGCCATTTCAATTAAATGTCCCAGAATGTTTTGCAAAGTAATCATTTAAGAAACTTTTCAGAGCTACTTTTGCAAATCAGGCATGTCTTGCAGAAAATGCCCTGGCAATAAAATCGTATGTGTAAGAAAAATTATGCTGAGGGCTTTACTAGAAATGAGGAAAGCAGGAATTTTCTTTTCAGGACAGGCTGGTTTGTAACAACATGTTATTATATAACTCAGCGTTGCAGCCTGCTCTGTATTTCTTTTGCAACATTTATGTTTTGCTTCTGTCTCGCAGCAACCTTGTGATAAAATTTTTAGGGACAATAAGAAGAGAAAATAAAGCATAGAACAAGAGCACACTTGAATTTATAGTGCACATTGAAACCTGCTTGCGTCTCTTTCTCTTTCATCTGCAACACCTCCATTCCTGCTCTCAGTTTGTGTTTCCCACTGATCAACTCAGCTCCACAGCTAGGATTGACCGAGACCCACAAGAGGACTTTACAGCAGCACATAGTTGTAGGCACCAAAGAGATAAAGGACACTTGAAAATTTAATTCTGTCTAGTTCTCTTGGCATTGCAACCTCTGGATTTGTAAAACTTTGAGATTTCATTTGATTATTGAAATTTTTGCAAGGGATTTTTTGCCTTCTCAGAACCATTGGTTACTTAATACTTTTCTGTACAGAAACATTTGAAAAAGCTGTGGCACAATGGTGTCTCATTCTGTTTCTAGAAAGAATGGAAATTGGAGGAAGGAAATTTCCAAAGTGAGTGTCAGATTCTGATCTCTTTTACAGAAGGGTAAGTCCAGGGTAATTCAGTGTAGTTACTTGAGATTTATGCTAGCATAAATAAGATAACAATGTGGCTCTGGGAATCTCTGTAGTTCCCCATTTGCTCATCTAACAGCTGGCAGCTTGCTTCTTGCTATTTCTCTTGCTTTCTGGGCTAATTTGTCTTGCCTGGTGCTCAAGTCAGGGCCAAATGAACTTGGGACTCAGTTAAATGAGCAAATGTGTTTTGCACAACACACAACTATGAATGGCTCAAGATCCTACACATGATCATACATATTTCAGAGTTCCCAAGGGAGAGAAACTAATGGCTAGTAAATGGATAGAAATATTACTTCACACAGTATGTAGTCAACCTGTGGAATTTGGTACTACAGGAGGTCACTGATTCAAACAATGGGTCAAGATTTGAAAAATGACTGGATAATTTTATGTCAATTACTTGGAGTTGGGCAAGCAAAGTTTGAGGTAAGGCCTCTTGCAGTAGTGTAGTGTGAACTGCCTGCAGAGACCAGAGGAATTTTCTCCTCATGCATGGTTATGCCAGCCTGACAGTCAGCCTTGCCAGCTTTCCTCTACCACTCCACAGCAGGAAGCAGCAGGTGAAGCTGAGCTTCAGAGGGCTGTGTCTGCTGCAAAACCTCAGATTCCAGCACCTCCTGACTTTGAAAGAATTAGGATCTAGATCTAGAGCTAAGCCAGACATGCGCTATCTCCAACTGCTTTTGGTGCTTGTTGCGTGTTATCTGTGCGCTAGGACTGATATCCACACATACCCTGGCAGACATGCAGAGACAACAAAATACACATTCACATATGTAAGCTGATGCACTCACTGCTGTCTGTGTTTGCAAATTCAGACTACAAAATCACTTACTAACCATTTTAGAAAATGAGTAGCTCAGCCTCAAACCATGGATCTCTATTTAAACATTTTGAAGTGTGGTCTAACCTTCCCTTAAGAGTTTCCTATTGAAAACACCAACCAGCCCAGTGCAGTTTCCCAACTGTAGGTATCCAGTGCCACTTGAGAGGTCCTGACACACTAAGATGTCAGCTGTTGGCTGATGGGGAGAGAGTTTATGGGAAATTCTGCTCTCTAAATTCTTGGGGCCAGGTGAGACTGGCTGGGACATCTCAAATAGCCTGAAAAATCAGTGCTGAGGCAATTAAATCCTACTTACTGTGTGAAAAACTGAACATACACCCTGGTTGTTTTCCAGGACTGCAGAAACCTTCCTGACACAGTGCTGATAATAGTCTAGGGCATGATCAAGGGGCTTAGTGATAGATGTGCTGTGTAGTAGACCAAATCCTGCAATATGTGTAGTACTGTTTGAAGGCCTTAGGACTGGCTCTACGTCTAACTAGGAGTGCAGGCATGCCCTCAGAAGCACAACTTCCTGCAAGCCAGTCTTTCTAAAAAGGTTGGTTAAATCATACAGGAAAGAAGAAAGGATGTGAGTATTCCCACTAGCAGTGGCAGTAGATGACATGAACTCTGAGAAGGTAGTTCAGCGAAGGCAGCAGGTAGGCATGATCTGGAGTCACTGGAGCAGCATAATCCTAAATACCTTTTTTTTACAATGTTCACTTTCTGTGGAGGTCCTTGCTGAGGTGAACCCTGGAGTAAACAGGAGAAATCTTCTCATCATCTTCAAGAAAAGACACAGACAATTATATTTCATTTAAAAAATGACATTTTAGAATTGCACAGCAGAGGAGCGCAACCATCAGCAGCACATGGAGAGAGTCTGAGGACTGCACAGGATTGCATCTCACTGGATTTTGGTCTGTGATACATACACAGTCATTATTTTTTATTGCTGACTGCTCTGACTGCATTAAACACCTGAACAATAAAGACATCGTGGTTTCCTGTAATAGCTGGGAAAGTGATGTCAGTGGGAAATCTGTCCCCAGCTCCTCTCAAACCATCAGCTTTGCCTTTGAGATGGCCAGAGGAATTTGAGTGAGTCTGCTGAGCAGTTGCAGTGCTCTGATTTGGTCGTATTCAGACCAGAAAAAACCCTCTTCACACAAAGAATGACTTTGAAAGAGGTTTATGCAAATGAAAGCTCTCTCACTTGAGTCAAGGATTCTGTGACTTGGCAGATTTTTAGAGAAAATTCTCACTTTTCTGTCTGGGACCTGGTTAGGAGAATGGATCAGCACATGGCAATTATCAATTCTGAACAAACTCTGCCCTTACTTTTTTTGGATTCAGCTGAAAATGAGTGTTCAAACAATCTCAGCATTTTGAGTACCCCTTTGAACTGTTGATCAAAGAAATAATGACATTTCTGCTTAGCTCAGTACAGCTAGGGACAGCTAAACACTCGGAGGTGATCTTTTTGGCAAGTAGGAAAACTCTTCCTGCTGAAGTTGCCCATGATGGACCTTGCAGCTGCTGTGAATAATCTCTGGATTCCCAATCCCTTGCAGATGCAGACACAGACCTCCTCCCCTCTTTTGTTTTCCTCTCCTCCTTTGTCATCTGTGAACAGAGACCTGCCAGCAGCTGCAATATACTCATAAAAATAAGGCAAAGGTCTCCACTCACCTCTGTCTCCCAGGCAGCTGTTCACAAATGTCCTGCTCTTTACTGTGCTCAGTGTTTTGAAGTACCTGCACATTTATATGTTGTCAGATGCTGAGAATTCAGAGTGCCTTCAGCTGATGGGGGCTGGAGGCACACAGTGTCTGTACATGACCAACAAACCATCTCCTTGGCCTTGCAGAGGTTGGACTTGAGCTGCATCAGCAGGCAGATCCACTTGTATCCTAACAGTTTCCCACACATGCTCAATTGATTTCAGATATCCAGAATCTCCCATTGCGACTCTTCTGTGTTTATGTTCTTTCCTCCCAGAGATGTACTAAAGTGGAGGTGGAGGTGGTACCCATGGACAGAAAAGGTGTGACTCCAATGAGTTCATCTACAGAACTAACCAGAGTAAAACATTTGTTGTCCAGCTGAACAAGGCTTTTAGTGGGAAATGCTTCACAGAATCACAGATTCATCCAAAAATATAATTGTGGAACATTTTGCTAAAACTCAGCGGTACCAAAATGAAGCTGCTGAGTAAGTTTCTCACATCCGGAAGGGATTTTACCTTTCCTTGGAGGGAGCCTGGGATATCAGAGACTGAGAGTCAATCCCCTCAGCCAAACTAGAGAGTCTAGGTCACCCTGTGGGGCCACCAGATGTCTTGTGAGTCTGTTTTTTTCATGGTGACATCCGTGGAGAATGTTGTATTTTGATTTCATTCTACAGAGAAATAAAATATGTTGATGTTCATGTTTCACATGAAATGTAGACCTGGTTTTCTGAACAGGCCTAGTTAGCAGTGAATAATAAGACTGAACTTTAGGGATACTATATTCCCCTGCATATTTTGGACACCTTGCAATTTTAAAATTAATATTTTGCAGACCTAGGTATGCAAAGAAGTCTCATAACATTTTAGTATGTATTTTTTGATATCTAACCATAAAGAACATATTATGTTTATAGATATATATGAGTGTGTAAATATGTAAGTAAAAATCAAGATATGTAACAGTGGCCAACAAAGTGCACTACTTAAATGTCAATACATTTAAATAGACATGGATTTGAAGGACTGGAAAGGCAGCCTAGAACATCATTGTGGTACCAAGCTGTGCTCAGTTAAGTCAGACAATATGGACCTTCAACTGATTTAACTGTCCTAATAATTTCTGACCAAGAATATTTACAATAAGCTTCTCTTTCTTGAGTTGCATGAACACTTGGGGTAACCATGATGTGTATATTGATGTCCCTGCAGAGCTACTGATAAGCCCATGTCCAGCCATTAGAGTATGCAAGGACTGAGACTTTGAGGGGACTAGTTCATTGTTGGTTACAATCCCTCTGGGATCTGCTGTAAAATGTTGTCATCCACATCACCTTCCTCCTCTGGATTTGTCAGGAGCTGTGTCTGACTTCCAAGGACTTCAAAACCTGATTCATTGTGTGTTACAGAATGTCCATTCCTCTGGGCAGTGATTAAACTGCCTTTGATGTGGGTCACCATGGAAGGATGAAGGCTGTATGATGTCACCAGTTTCTCTCTGATGGACCCCTGCAACCCTGCCAATGTCAATACAGAATGGTGGTGCGGGCTGGGTGAGAGAATCCCTGTGCTGAGTCCTTCCAACCCAGCAGGATCCGTCAGGGTTTTATCAGGCCCTTTGGCCACTACAGGCAACACTTCACAGGCCCCTGAAAAGAATCAGCACAGGTCACTGTCACATAAGTCACTGTGGAGCTGAGCTATAGATTCTATTTTAAATAAATATTTCTACAGAGCTTTTTATTGTTCCTCCTGGTCTCTGCTCAGGGTGTGTTTGTATGTGCCCATGTGGGTGGAAGGGCGGTGTTTAAGATATGTATGCATCTGATACTGTTTTCCTGGTATTCTTGCAGCCATTCAAAACCAAATGCTTTGTTGATGATGGCTCAGAAGAAAAGAAAGACCAGGTTCTGACTGGTCTGCAATCAGCTTCTGATTTTGCAGGACAGTAGCAGTCAGCTTTTGATATTTTGGGGTGGTAGGAACAGAGTGAAGCAAAAATGCAAATGTTGTAAATGCTATGCACATTCAGCTCTAGGAATATATTTATTTTTGAAAGACTTGAAAATAGGTTGGTGAAAGACGGAGGATTCCAAACTGGTCCCTAACTGACCACAAAGAACTCCTTAGCAACATATCTAAACTAGGGGCGGTGGTTGCTGCTAGCTCTGATACAGGCTCCTACAGATGCTGTTATGCAGGTGTCCTTTATCTCTGGGTAAAGCTGGTGCTGTTATGCGGGTGCCCTTTATCAGTGGGTAAAGCTGGTGCCTTGACAGAGTCCAGAAATGCTGCTGCTGCCTTGACCTTTGCAGGTATCTATCAGGCTAAGGACAAGGATGGGTTGAGTTCAGAACTAAAGCAAAGAGTGTATTAGACAGGAGGTGAGGGGTGAGGATGGCACGAGACGATGCCATTTACATTGTAGGGATAGTGAGGGGTGCAAGTGTAGGACATGAATTTGGGGTCCCACATTGGTGGGAGACAGTAGGAGAATGGGGAGGACAGTGCCTGATTTGGAACACAGCCTGTGTGTAGCTCTGGGAGCTCTCACTGCTGCCCAAGGTAGACCCAAGCAAGCCCAAATTCTGCTGTAGGTCATAATGAGAAGCAACATTAGGCGACTCTTGGGGGTGGTGGTCACAGGGCAGCCCAGTAGAAGTGGCTTGTCATAGAAGGTGACCATGTTATCCAATCACTTGACAGTCTGCCTCTGAGAAGCAAGCATCTTTCCTATTGCACTTCCCCTGGCCATGCCCCAGGACTGGCTGGACCCAGACTGTCCAAACACAGCCTGTGACCACAAAGGCTAGCATAGAAGATATCCTTGTAAGTTGGCATGGTGATTTGTGTTGGTTTGTGTTATTAGTGAGCTTAGGAAATGTCCCTGGGTGAGCAGCACCTTTGCCATTAAACAGCTGTACCCAACATACCCTCTCTCTTACCACATCAGTAAAGGGAGAACTGGAGAATACATTAACACAAACCAACACAAATCACCCTATAAATGACTTATAAGAAATTGGGAAGCCCATTGCAAGTAAATGACAAACAAAACAAAACAAAAAAGACATCAATGAAACAGTGGGTGACAGGCAGGGCTGGTGGGAGGGAAGCTGTGTGGGCAGAGGTTTCACTGGGGTCAGGTAACCAGTGACTGGCTGCTACTTGTAGAATCTTGACATGAAAAATGAAGCCAAATCAGCAGAAAAGTGGGCAAAAATGGCAGCATTCAGCTAAAGACAGCCAGAGGCAAGTGTTTGTAATGTGATCCTGAAGTACAGTACTGCCTGAAAATGGAGGATAGAAATAGCTAAGGAATTGTATCATGCTATTTTGAGTCCAAATGTGTTTGTAGAACATGTTTTCTGTTTTTGTTTTTGTAATTGAGGGTGATCACATCAGTGAAATCACTGATTCTGCCATTTACTTAACAGAAAGGAGCAAGAGAACTCCCAGTGCTGCCTGAATTGGGAAGCACAAACCTGGAGCCAGGCAGAAAAGCAACCCTGGCAAAAGGGTTGTGAGCTGATGGTGTCATTGAACTGGGAAGAACAAAATAGTGGAGATACCAAAATTAATTGACTGGAATTAGGGAAAGAAGAAATCACAGACAAGGTCTAAAACAAGACCCATAGACTTTGCAGTTGGAATTAATACTTGAAGCAGCTGGAGATGTCAGAGAAGGAATTAAAAGAGGGCATAAAATATGAGCTGGAGGCTTTGCAAAAAAATGAGAGCAATGTCTGGAAGTTTCCCAAAAAGGCAAAAGGACAAGCCTAAGATTAGGAATTGTTGAAGGCAACATCTACAAAGCATTTTCCCCTCTTGGGAAGCCACCCAGGTACAGCATTTTAAGTCTACAAAGACATTGCTGAGGTTCTTGATAGTCTGATTGTTGTCCTACACAGGAGATGATTCACTAGAAGGAAGGAGCCCACGCAAGTTGTAACTGAATGAAACTTCTAAGTGGTTTGAATCTTTTCAGCAGAAACAAACTGATGTGGAGGCTCCAGAGGATGCATTATGACTCTGAGAAATATTCTGGAGGTCATAGTGGTCATACAGCCCCTGGATTTTACTGTGATAAATAGGTTACGTTTAACACTTTCTGAGTTTACTCATAAGCTGGAGCCCTGAGGAGGCAGCTTGCCTAGCTCCAGAGATATCAAAAAAGAATATCTCTGAGGATGGAGACCCCACTTTGCTTGCTGAAGCAAAAATCATCCTTAGATGTTTGTGCAGATTAATAACAATCAAATTCCCAACTGCGTGACTGAGAGTATGAACAAAATACACAGTTTGAAGTGGCTTTCGAGTGGCCAGCCAGAGTGATTCAGACCTACTAGTGTATAAAAAATTCAAGTAGGTTCTAAAGAGTTCCTTTGCAATGGTTTCTCCTGGAAAGCTCTGATTTCCTAATCAATATGGTTTCTCATGGCAGCACGACTGTGGTTAAGACAGTGCTTGCCATGATCACCCACAACCGTATGTGCTGTTCGGACACCGTGTGGGGGATGATGGTGGTGCTGCAGCGCTGTAACTGTGCACAGCCCTGGGAACCATGTCCTTCCAGAGCCTGGTCTCTGGGCTCTAGCTGTGGGCACCAGAGGTGAGCAAGGAGCTGGTGTCCAGAGAAATATATAGAAAGGGAAGGATGCCTTCTCTCTTCCCACGACCTGCAGGCCTAGCAAGCACTTTTGCTCATGGTGAATGTGCTCTCAAGGCTGTTGCTTCATAGTACAATAGAGAACATTTTCTGGTCACAGCAGGATGGTTTGAACTAGAGATGTATTTGAACTGGGAGGCACACAGCAGGAATGTGGTGTCTGAGGGTAGCCGGGACGCACTGTCACAGGGTCACAGCATGGCAAAATATCTGAGGCTGGAAGGCACCTGTGGAGATCATCTGGTCCAACATCTGCTCAAGCATGGTCAGCAGCAGCAGGTTGATCAGGCCTGTGCCCTGTCAGGTTTTGAGTATTTCCAGCTCTGTGTTTATCTTGTGCCAGTGCTCGATCACCTTCAACATAACCAAGTTTTTTTTTCTTTTACATTTTAAATGAAACTTCTTATTTTTCCATTTGTGAGATCATCCTACAGTGTCTGGGAGGCTATTTCATGGGAAGCAGCAGATTGTTGCCTGCAGGAGAGGCACAAGGGAAGGGATGAGGGGCTGCTTGATGAGTGGGAACTTCTGTAACCACCAACACTCAACCCCATGACAATTTGATGTGGAGATGTCAAGTTTAATTGCCTCTTCATATTTGATGAGACTTTTGCAGAAGGACACCGCTGGACACAGACTTTTCAGTACTTGAAGAACAGTTTGCAACAGCAAGAGCAAGAGCAGGATAGACTGTGAGGGAGGATGGTCCCTCCAGGGCCCCGTCATTGTTCGGGCAGCAGGGACACCCACTGCCCTCCCTTGGCCAGCTCTTCTCACCACCTGATTGACGCAGGTGCTGACAGTGGGATGTGAAGGACAGTTCTGCTGTGCTGGATGTGTATGTGCAATCTGAGTGGGAAGGGCTGAGGTTTTCATGCAGAAGTTGATTAACTTCTTTTCCCAAAACATTCCTGGGGTGTATTTGCATTGAGTCACCTCCCTTCTGGTTTTGGACTCAAAAATAAAACAGTGAAAGGAAAAAATCCTCATGGTGACAGCGCAGGCTTAGATGTTAAAATCAGCTCCCCTTTGTGGGTAGGAGCTCATTTATACACATGATTTATGCTTGTTGGAATGAGAAGGACAGACTTAACAAATGACAGGTTTTGAATGGTTACAAGTAATGTTATTAATGTCTGCTGACTTGGTGCCCTGCCCAACTTTGAACTTCTTTCAATTGTATGGGGCTGAACAAGAGCTGTGTGAGTTTTGAAATATTTCCACATAAAATAAGCTCTGAGACAGATGAAGAAATGTGAGTTTCCTAATGGGGCCTAGTAAGAAGAGCAGAGGAATAAAAAAATAAAAAAGGATTTTAAGAATCTTCCTCAACTGAAACGAAAACAAAAAATTAGAAGGAATATATTCCAGTGCCAACCACTATTGCCTGTGGGGTTGCACCACTGCATCCAATTAGAGGGCAGGCTTTTTCCAAAAGGCTTTTGCAACGCCTTTCACCTTCTTTGCAGGCCTTACTGGTCAAGCTGCACTGCATCCATAGCTCCAGCAACTATAGCCTCCCTGGCCACTGCCATCGAATCCCAGCCTTAATTTATTTAAACACATACAACATGATTCAGTAGGTGCTAATGCTGCTAATTCAGTAGGTGTTAATGCGTGAATAATTATAGACATATTTAAGCAGCTGGTGCTGTGCCTTCCAAAGTTTCTGTGCATGGGAATTAATAGCTCTGTGGTGGCATGTATGCTCTACATGTTATAAAATGAAGATGTTGGTAGAAGCTCCATGGTAAAGTTTGAGTCAAGATTTTCTCTGGAAGTAGAATGAAAACTTCTTGTTTTACCCTTAGATGACTCTAGACATGGTACAACAGATCCTCGGGAAAAACCTAATTTTTTTTTTCTGCATACTTTAATAAAGACCCACTAGTTTTTTACACCTGTGCTTGATTTCACCTGATTTCTTGGGATCCCCAACAGCACAAGCTCAGTTCTTACAAACTTCCTCCACGTACGTGTATGGATGATATCTTAGAACCAGGCCAGCTAAGAACAGCACACACAAACAAATATTCCCCATATTTGCAATAGCTGTTTGGAGCTATGTGAGGAATAGGTGGGGGTCAGCTCCTCCTTCAACTGATGTCTGGTTACACAGTTATAGATTAATGCTTTGCCTTGAGCAGATGACAGGGTACCTCAGATGGACACACCTCATAGAAAATATATGTATAAGAAAGGCAAACACAACAGAATGACAGTGGAAACAGGAGCAATGGAAATGACAGTCCATTTTGTGCCCCACTGCCTGCAAATAATACTTTCTCATTTGTTCTGCTGTCAGGATAAAAGCATTTCTAGGCTTCTGCTTGAAGGAGCTCCGCATCTTGCAGGATCAGTTCCCACAGAGACCTGGGCTGATGCAAGCATTGACAGCAAGGTTTTGCCATGTCAACTGTTTGGCTTTGGGACAGAAAGCAGGGTCGAGTTGATGCTGTCTGGTAGATTTCCCTGGGTCATCCTGACAGCTGTAGAAAGCCCTTTATTGCTTTTACCAGATAACTGGGGGAGCCTGCTTTCTTTCTTATCCCCTGCCTTCTTGTAAAGGAAGCGTCAGTGCTGCTTCCCCTCCAGTTGCTTGGCTGGTGACAGTGCCCAGCACAGCCTTGTAGGGGAGAGGTCCTGCCAAGCAGACCTGCAGCAGGGGTTGTAGACCTAGTCATTTTCTAAATAAACATACACCATGAGAGCAGAGAGCTGCACAGACTGACACTGCTGTTATTCCAGCATTTTTTGCCTAGAACAGGTGATGGGACCTCTGGTCCATCTGTTTGGATCACCACAGTGGCCACTCTCAAAAAGTGGTGTGGCTTTGGATGGGAGCCAGTCCACAGACATCTAGGATGTCACAAAGCTTAGATTAATTAAATAAGCATTGCTCTAGCAGCTGTTTTAAATAGCTGCACATCAGCCTGACTTCCAGTGCCTCAGTTTTTAAGAGATGAATATCTTGTGAAGGTTTCACATTATCATTTGGATGAAATACAGATTTTTGAAGATGAAATGATATCCAGTGCTTTTTTGTATTTCCAGGAATGTCATGTTAATGTGTTCTCTGTTCCTCTGCAAAAGGCATAAAGCTCTCTCACCAGTATCAGACATACTGCACAAGAATGGCTCACAACAGTTAATTAAAAAAAGTCCGGGATGACAGGCTACAAGGTCTGTTCTCATGTGCTTTGTATGCAGGCAAGGAAATCTCAGAGTTCATGAATGGTTCATTTATACTGCACTTTAACTTATCTGCTTCTTGAGTGCTCCCAGTCTTTTAAAAATGTTGTATAAATTTGCACTGGATACCCCTCGCCTAAACTGATTATCAGTATCAGATCCAAAAATAATTTAATTCCTCTAAACATTACCTGTTGCTTCCTGTTCCACTGTACAATAGTTTATTGTCTGTCTCTGTTGTGCCACATTTTGTCCTGTCAGCTGAAGCCACAGATGGGCTGAAAGGAGAGATGAAAGTGTTCTGCACTCCTTTACAAACCATAACCCAAAACCCAGGGAATGCACTTTACATCAGATGCCCCCTAGCCATGCAAGTAATGACTATTTTACCTTCATCTTTGTACTGATATCTGTGAGTTGTCTGGGATTCAGAAAGTATGTGTGGTGCATGGGGCGAGGGGGGCAGAGGGTGTTCATTACATAAAAGTTACATTTTCCTGACTTGTCAAAAATGTGCACTGTAAAAGAACTCACTTTGAGTTACAAGCACATCCCAAGGATTTGGTTTTTTCTATTGTTATTAGTTAGAGAAAAGTTGAGTGCTTGGTGTAGCCCAGTATTTTTTATTTCATACTCCTGCAGGAAGCAGAAACGTGAGGAAGACTGACCTGTTTCTATTTTCTCCTGGACAAGCCATTTTCCTCTACCCCTTTGCCTCCTGTTTGAGGTGGGGGGTGTCTGGTATTTCTGCTCCTGAGAAAGGCATGTCTCAGTCTCCCTGCTCTCCCTAAGGTGCTGCTGGGGGGGATGGGCTGGGCCCTGGGAACCCCCAGTGGCAGGAGAATTGGCTCTGTCGCAGCTGCAATCCCAGCTGCTAGGGAATTGCCCCCAGCCACCCTACTGCTGCCTTCTAGCTGGGGAAAAAATGACCTCAAACTCCACCTCCCTGAAAAAAACCAAAACAAAAAGAAAACCAAAAAACAAAGAAAGAGGAAAACAGCAACAAAAGAAGAGCAGAGCTATGCAGGGCCTTTGGCATATGTAAAAAATTGCAGCCACAAAGTACCAGCACGAACAGACCCATTGGTTCCCTTCGCAGAATAAAACCTGAACAGCAGGAGGCAATTTCTTGCTCCGATCCAGGTCACACAGATGTCAGACTGTCCCCAAAGCCCACCTGTTGCATGCCACCACTCCAGCACACATGGCATGTCCTCACTGCCCAAATCCCCAGGAAGAGCGGGCCTTGTTGCAAATTTTCAAGGACTATGTATCTGCCGGCTTTGGTTCCTGAGGAGGCAGGCATTTACGTTTACATAAACTGGGAACCCCACCAAAAATGTCCTGAGAGCAGCTTTTTCCATTTGGTCTTTGGACTCTGTCTAGCCTAGTTGTGCTGGGAACAGCAGTCCTGTATGGCATGGTAAGGAGAATGTGCAATTAGGCTGGAGCAGTTTACTCCCATCAGTTCTGGATGTAAGGAAAAATAAGCTGGAAGCTGCTTCCCATCATGAAACAAGCTTGTGTTTAAGAGCAAAGTGTAAAGACAAGATAGGATTTGATAGCTGAGCCATGCTCTTGGGACACACAGAGAGCAGGGAGAAAATTCTCATCTTTCAAAATCCTTTAAAATAGATTCAAAGGAAGTATGAAGGTGAGTATGATTTTGGAGTTGTGTGCCTCACATTGAACCAGTTATAGATGTTCACCAGTGATTCTGCAACAGGGTAAGTCTAACTAGCACCGAAAAACTGTCTTCTTGTTATCTACATCTAGCGTTTTCTTCTAGAGCTCCTCAAAATTGTTCTGCTCGTATCCTCGAATCTTCTTTCACTTCTTATGCCTGGTTTCTGCTGTTCCTTTTAGATATTCCTTCTTGCAGACTCACAAAACACATTAGAGATCATGCAGCCAAATACGGAATCTTCTGCACCTTTTCCTCTGAAACAACCATGCTACCAAATATGCTTTAGCAATAAACCTCCAAAAAAACGTTTCTTCCAAATCAGGACCACAGCAGCCCTGCAAGCCCTGTGTTTAAGGACCAGTAGGAGATGAAGCAGGTAACAAACAAAGGGTGCCAAGATGGGGAAAGGACGAGGGACAGGACTTTTATTGACTCATATTCATCAGCTGAATCTCTCTTTATTGCCTGAGAGAGGACAGAGAGTCAGGGGCTGGCTATGAAGGAAAGAAGGCATCAGAGGGAAGATGGTTGGAGAGGCAGACAGCAGAGTGCTGGGGACTAGGAACTGGATAAAGCAATCTCTGGTGGGCACAGGGATGGGCTCTAGCCTAGCCAGGGCACCAGAACCCAGCTGGTGTCACCTCTCTGCCATTCCCTATCACTGCTTAAATGCCCTATCAAAAGTGACAGACCAAAATATGGCAGACAATATGCATTTACACTCCATTTGTTTTTCAGACTCACTCTTCTGCAGAAGAACAAACATGCCTAAAGAGTTGTATCAACAGAGAAGATTTAGTGTGTTTAGCTCTCGTTGGAATCATGTTGTGAGTCAGCCTCCTTAGACCAATGAGTTACCAACTCTGATGCTAGCAATGGGGTAGCCCTAGAAGGCACACTGTGTCTTGACTTCCACAGCACTCTCACTAGGGCAATGATAGCATGCAGTGAAATTTGACATCTGTGGTAGGGTGTCCATCCATTGCTACAAGAGGCACCTGCATGGTCACTGACCTCTTTTAGTGTGGCCCTTGGACTACAGCTTTGGCTCAGTTTGGAAGAGGTGGAAGACCCCTCCCTGGCCATCACAGTGGATTTGGGCAGTAAGAGAGGGGTGGGTAGTCTTCTTACAGAGGCCCCACAGGCATGGGAGCAGGTAAGGGATGAGACTGAGGGCCTTGCTTAGGGCTTTCTTCAGAGATGTCATTGCTGTGCTGCCTTCTGCAAACAGGGCATGGAAATAATGGGGTTATTATCCTTCAACCTGGGGTTGAGAGACTGAGCTTGGCTTCAAAAACCAGGGTCAGGCAGAGACTTGGGAGAGGACAGCAGTGCTGATGTGGCACCGTAGAGTGGCACACACACCTGTGGCCAGTGCAGTGCTGGTTATGCCAGAGAGCCCTGCTCCCTCCCTAAACCACTGCCTGGTACTCAAGGTGTTGATGCTGAGGAGCTCAGAGAGTTGTTAATGCTGTGTAAGGACTTCTTCACTTAAGTCCAAAACCATTCTGTTCAGCATCTGCCAAACCCTGAGGCACGTGAAACTCTGCACCTGCCTGTTGAGGAGCACCTCACTGCCATTTTGCAGCCTGCAGGAGCTCGGCGCTTTTCCTAGGCTGGGTGTTGTTCCAGCCATGTGGCCCAGGGGCTTGGGCCACTGCTGTCTGCACCTGATGTTGTGCTCTAAAGGAGGAAGGTTGTAGTGGTGCTCTGATTACCAGTTAATTGTATGTCAAATGTATGTTAAATAGTCATTTTGGGATCTATACATATAGAGGTTGGAGCAAGAATGAGACCACCCGGAGTCCCCCTCTGGGCAGGAGACCGAGGCTGAAAGCACTCTCTCTCAATCTCTCCTTGTTGTCCAAATAATCTTTCACAACTCCTTGCCAAGTGAAGAAGTTTCAGCAGGAGGGGATGATGTTACTTGTCTTTCCTCTCTGGAAATGCTGGGATATGAGTCTCTGAAAGCAGCTGAGCCAGCAGGCGTTGAGGGGAGAGATCTCATCTTTGATCTGTCTGTTGACCACCATCACCAAGAGCACCTTCTAGGCTTTTTTTTTCTGAGTGTAAATCTGACTTTTCCTCAAGCTTTGAAACAAAGCACATACTTAGGAAATATGAGGGGAAGTGAGGGGGAAATTATGTTTAAGGTTATATTTCACAGACAAGTTTTCCTTATTGGCCCTGTCAGCAGTCCTCAGCATAGGAGAGAGTGCTGGTAAGGTGCATCTGGACATGATGTCTATATGGGGAGAAGAATGGGTTTTTTAAAAATGGCTGATATAACTTTAAAACATTATACAAGAAAAATAAGTTGAAGGGGAAACAAGGGGAAACAAACCCAAGGGATTGTTTCTGCAGTGGAGGCTTGCTTCTACTCTAACCAGAAAGGAGGCATACTTCATCTTACCCAGGCACTTGCACTGATGAATTATTAAATAAAATACACCACTAAGAGGCATTTGGGGACTCACCCATAAGAAATCCAGTGAAGATCTTAACACTACGAAATTAAAGCTCATGGAATGAAAATCACTGTGATTTAAAAATACCCTTTTCACATTCCATTCTTGCTCATGGCACAGGCAGAGGGAAAAGCTCCCAGGCCTGGGGAAGTGGCCCAGCCAACTCTGTGCTGGCGACTGGGAGGGACCACCCTGTGCTGGTGCTGTAGCCCCTCTCCAGCTGTGTTTGCCCTTGAGAACAGATGTAGCTCGCTTGTCCAAGGATGGTTCAGCGTGGGACCAAATGACAGCTGGGGGAAGAAGCCACAGATTTCCGTCTGAGGATTCTTCTCTGCAAGAGGCCAGAGTTGCCCTGAATCTGTGGCATTATCTGCACTGGGTGTGCAAAGAGTTAGACTTTCAAGGGATCAGGGCATTCCAAAACCACAGGGACAACAGATTTGTCATGAAGAATGTCCCTGCTCTTTGACCACATCCAGCAGATGTAATTAGATGGGAAACTCTGCATTTTGGTATAAATTGTTGGATGATTCCTTGCAAATCCTTCTGCTCTGGGAATCAGACTCTAAGTAAATGCATGATAAAAATAGCAGATAAAACAGATTTAAAAACGTGCTTTGTTCATCTACAAAGGAAACACAAGTGCCACTTCAATTATGTCTGATAATATAATAGTTTGGGTTGGATGGGACCTTTAAAAGTCATTTAGTCCAATCCCTCTGCAATGAGCAGGGACATCTTCAACTAGATAGGATTGCTCAGAGGCCTGTCCAATCTGACCTTGAATGTTTCCAGGGATGGGTAATCTGCCACCTCTCTGGGTAACCTGTGAGTGTGTCTAACCACTCCATTGTAAAAAAACTTCCTTATATCTAATATAAATTGACTTTCTTTCAGTTTTAAACCCTCAGCCCTTGTTCTATCAAAACAGAATATTTTGATATAACCTAACAAATACTCAGTAACATATTTAATAATAATAATAACCTAACAAGTACTCAGTAATAAAATTAATTATGATGACTTTGTAATATTAGACATCCTTGTAAGATGAGTTTGCAAGGACAGTACAGAGTGACTACATCACAATGCAGGTGTCCATGAATTTGCTGGTATGGCTCAGACCAACCACACAGAGAGGGCTGACCAAAGCTCACGAGGTTGCATAAAGTCTGAAGCTGGACTGCCTTTGAACTGCTCTGGGAAAGGCGGATCTTACTAGGGATCCAGTAGTAGCCACATGTCAGCTGTCTCAGGACAAAAAGTCAGGAGGTGTTTTCAGAGTGTAGTGGAAGGAGTACATGGGGTCCCTTTGTCACTGGCGTGGCTGTAGTGTGATGGGCAGGCACAGGCAGGGAACCAAGGAGAGGCAGGTGTCATGGGGAGAGTCATGAGCAGGCATATCTCTCTCAGTTATTTGAGAAGAGGAATCCACAGATATAATTTCTTCTCCTTTTATTACCGTGAAAGGAGTGGAGCAAGGGAGGTTTTCTGGGCTTGTGTATTTACATTTTTCTTCAACGCTGCCTCAAACCAACCAAAAGCCTTGGAATCATCTTTGGAGTATAAAAAGGAGCTTCTTATCACTGCTTGTTTTCATATACAACAAAGGGAAAAAAAAAAGGTGAGGCAGAGGTAACAGGATGTGCTTTGGGCGCTTACACTTCATGGTAATGCTGGGCTGTGTTTCTGTCTTCTTAGTGCTTATTTCAAGACTTTTAAGTGTGCCAGCCAAAAAGGGTGACGGCTTGGTTGGCTTCCTACAAAGCTTACTCTCGAGTGGGAGATTTTCTTTGGAAATATTGCATTAGTGGCAGGGGAAGAGTCAGTGGAGCATGATCAGGGTGTGATCATTGACCTGAAGAAATGTGTGTTAGTGCAGTGACACATTGCCTCCAAGAAATAGGAAACAAACCAACAAGAAAGACAGAAAAATGCTTCATTTCATAACTGGCCTGTGAGAGTTCTCCTAGAGTCTAGTAGATAGTGCCTTATGTGCTAAATACCTAACAAATACATAAAAAATGGAATGTAGCCCAAGTTTTACTGAAACATAAGAATGTTAAAATTCAGGGTTTCACCAGCAACAACATGGGAGTCTGACAGGACTGGTTTTGAAAGACTCTGCCATGTCTACTGTTATTTATTCTGCAGAAGAACTGAAGCCATTGATTTTATGGCTGAAAAGAGTGTGGAGAGCAGCAGCGCAGGCACTGGAGAGGAAATTGTCCCCTGGGTAATATGGTGCCATGGAAATCTGATGGACAAAGTCACCAGATGGTGCTATTGTGCACACTATTTTTGTGTGGTGTGTGACCATTGTCCATGCTTTGAAAGGACTATGAGGGTTTCTCTATAGGGTGAGGACTCTGGGGTAGTTTTCTCTCACCCTTTGTTCCTCCTGGTCCAGTGCAGATCTTGGGGCTGAGTCCTCCTAGACTGGACACTGCCTTGTTGGCCCTGGCTCCCAAGATGTGGACCACCTCCATGCTGTATTATCCTCCACTGTCTGAAGTTAAAGCATAAATTAAACAAGCTGCACACAGATAACTGCTCATTCTGTATCACTGATTTCTTCCCTATGGGGAATCCAAACATCTTCAGGCAAGAGGATGTAAAAAAAAAAAAGAAAAATCCCCAAAAAATCCCAGGGGTTTCCATGATGTCCAAGGAGGCAAGGATCATATCTCTTCATCTCTGAACAAATGAAACACCTCCTGAAGTATCCCACAGCAAAATGATTGCAACCAGGCACAAAATGTCCATCCTTTAACCTACAATACCACAGAACTGAAGGGCACTACTCTGTGTCTCAGGAGAGTCCTTCTTTCTGGAAAGGTTCTGCTTTCTCTTCTGAGTGAACCCTGTAGATCAGAACCTCCCAACAGCAGGATCAGATCCTTAGCAGCTCTGCTACACTAAGGCATGATGAACAGAACACGGTCCAGGTTCAGGGAGACCTGTCTCAGATCCTGTCACCTCCAGAATAACATGTATAATATTACATATCTACATAATATTAGCTATTTAAAAGATATACTTTATGTGCACACAGTTATATATTAATAAAAATGCATATTTATATATACACAACATATCAAATTATAATACGGTGTATACCTCCATAATAGCACTTAATCCCTGTAAAACACCTAAACAACATTATCCCTGTAGGAGCCTCTCAGAGGGAGCACACTGCTTGTTCAGTCATGCTTGCTGTCCTTGGGAGAAATTAGGGGAACCATCTACTTTGTCTCTCCCTGCTTGGAGTCTTGTTCTCCACTGTGACCACCACTGTGATGCTGATAACTAAAGCAGGTAGCTGCACAGGAGGAGGACATGGACCTGACCCCAGACATGTCTTTGCAGAGCTCTGTCCTTGAGCATTTATTAAATGGCACACGACAAAACCTGAGCTGCAGGGGAAGGTGCCAAGTTGGCCAAACTAAGACCCGACTTCAGCATCTTGCAGAGGTAGGGATGCAGACTGAGACAAGGGCTGTAGACTGAAGCTACAGAAGGTTGGAGTATCCATATCAACTGGATACTCACAAGTCATTGTGGGGACAGCTTTAGTCCCACCACTCATTTAGGAAAACACGGGGAAAATGGAGGGGGAGAAAAGATTTGTGTTGGTGCTCCAGACTTGGCTGCTGTGGGGTCCGTAAAGGGAAGGTCTGTCTAACAAACACAACTGCCAGCATCAGGGATCTGGGTAAGACACATGATTATGTGATGGCCCTGGTGAGACCTTACCTGGAATACTGTGTCCACTTCTGGGCTCCTCAATATTAGAGAGACATGGAGCTCCTGGAGCAGGTCCAGTAGTGGGTGACAGAGATGATGAGAGGACTGGAGGATCTTTCTCAGGAGAACAAGCTGAGTTGGGCCTGTTCAACTTCTAGAAGAGGCAACTGAGAGGGGATCTCATCAGTGTCTGTAAGTATCTAAAGAAAGGGTGTAAAGAGGAAGGATCAGGCTCTTCCCGGCAGTTCCAAGTGATAGGATGAGATGCAATGGGCAAAAACTCGTGCACAGGAAGCTTCACCTGAGCATGAAGAAGAACTTTACTGTGCGAGTGACCATGCACCGGAACAGATTGCCCAGAGAGGTTGTGGAGTCTGCCTCACTGAAGGTATTCAAGAACTGTCTGGACACAATCCTGTGCAATAGAAAGACCCTGCTTGAACAGTGTGGTTGGACCAGACGAATCATAGTGACCCTTTCCAACCTGACCTATTCTGTTATTCTGTGGTCATGAGTGGTGTACCCTGGGGCTCAGTACTGGGGCCAGACCTGTTTAGTATAGGGGATCAAGTGGACCCTCAGTAAGTTCGGAGACAACACCAAGTTGCGTGAGAGTGTTGTTCTGCTGGAGGGTAGGAAGGCTCTATAGAAGGATCTGGGCAGTTTGTATCAATGGGCTGAGGCCAACTGTAAGAGGGTCAATAAGGCTGAGTGCTGTGTCCAGCACCTTAGTCACACCAACTCCATGCAGCACTGCAGGTTTGGGGAAGAGTGACTGGAAAGCTGCCCAGTAGAAAATAACTCAGGTTGGCAGCTGGCTGAACATGAACCAGCAGTGTACCCAAGCCCAGGTACCCAAGAAGGCCATTGTCTTGTATCAGAAACAGTGAGGCCAGAAGGACTAGGGCAGTGATTGACCCCCTGTACTCTCTACTGGTAAGGCTGCACCTTGAATATTGTGTTGAGCTCTGGGCCTCTCACTTTAGGAGTGTTGGAGTGTTGACTTAGAGAAAGTCAACAAAGCTGGTGAAATACCTGGAGCACAAGTCCTGTGAGAAGCAGCTAAGAAAGCTGGGATTGTTTAGCCTGGAGAAAAGGAAACTCAGGTGAGACCTTATTGCTCTCCACAATTTCCTGAAATAAGGTTGTAGTGAAATGGGGTTGGCCTCTTCTCTCAGGTAAGAGGAAATGCCACCAGTTGTGCCAGGGGACATTTAGATTAGATATTAGGAAAGGGTTGTAAAGCATTGGAACAGACTGCACTTCATCCCCAGAAGTGTTTAAAAAATGTGTGGATATGGAACATGAGGACATGCTTTCATGATGAACACTGTGATGGTGCTGGGTTGACAGTTAGACCAGATTATCTCTAAAGGTCTTTTCAACCATAACAATTCTATGATTCTGTGTTCAAGCTTTTGCATTATAAATATTTTGTTTTCTGCCCATTCTCTAGTCTCTAAGTGAACCTGTTTTCTATGTTGACTGTTCTCTAATTCTTTTTTAGAATGTATAAGCAGTTTCTAAACAGTGTTCATATAAAAAACATGACCCTGAGATCCTGAGTAAGAAATGAAAGGTATAAATGGGCATTTTAAGAGTGCCATTGCAAGACATATTGGGAATACAGCTGAGAGGACTAAGCTCACTTCAGCTTCATCTCCTTTAATTAAAGTCCTGCTGCTACATGTGTCCACTAGGCTAAGGTTCTGGCCCTACTGCTCCAGCTCCATGCGGGAAGCAGGGATGAGAGGACCCTGGTGTCTCTGCTGTTTGGACAGTAGCACTCTCTGAGTGGGAGAAATCCATCCCCAAACCCAGAGGACGAAACCCTTTTGTCCCAAAGCACCCTGTTACTTGTTGAGTCCTCTTCCTCAGTGATTAAAACCAGGGGACACCTTTTCTACTCAGAAGTAGAGAGTGGGGAGCAACCCCCTCTGAGCGGGTGCCTTTTGTCTTGCCTGCACCAGACCAAGCCCAATGCAGAGACCCAGCAGCAAAGTAATGTGAAAAACCCTTGGGGAGAAGCAGTACTGGCCTGCAAGGGCCCCCAAGCTGGGACAAGGATGGGGCTGGGATTGGGGCACTCCCCTGAGTGAGCACAGCTGCTGGAAGGGGATAAAGCAGCATCCGAATGCTTTTAACAACAGACACAGGACTTGAATCAATAATACAAGAAAGCCTGTGGTCGGCGGCATTTCTGGCCACAGCAGATGGACCACCATTCAAGGAAGGGTTTGAGGCTTCCTCTGCCTGAGGGGATTTTAAACCACATTCCCACATTTCAGGCAAGTACCCTCATCTCTCTCTGGCCTGTAGGTCTGTGTAGAAACTGCAGTGTTGCACAGCCAGGAATCACAGGACTGGTAAGAAATTGAATAGAAAGCACGAGTTTTGTAGGATATTCGTCTGGACAGGGGCTGCCCTGATGTCTACACCCAAGAGCATCTCTGTCCATGGAGATACTCATACCTCAACTGGTTACGACCCTGCCCTACCTGATCTAACTTGAGGTTGTATTTCACTTTGAAGTTTACCCTGCTCTGAGTGGGGGATGGACTAGATGACCTCCAGAGGTATCTTCAAAGCTAAATTATTCTGTGATTCCATGTCTATCACTGTTTTTTATCCAACTACTGTTTCATGTAAAATCCCTCAGTGAAGTCGCCTAGCCATTAGGTACAGGCATGTTCCTTCTTGCCTGTTCTACCTCTGCCTCCATAAATCTAGGAGAGTTCAGCTGTGGAAGTACAGAGTCCTCAGCAGGTTTTTAGCTAATGCATAAAGATTAAAAGCTACTACAGTTGCCAGTAAAGGCAAGACTCTCAGGATCATTCTAAATTAAGTAAAAGCTCCATTAATTTGATCAAAGAAATAAATGATATAATGATTTGCATAACATGTGGTTATTTAACTCTGTATAAAACTTGGCATAGAAATCCATCTGTTTTTTCTGGTACCTTTGAACAAATAGAATGACTCCACCATATTACAGATATTATAAAACTGTATTTAATCACAACAGAAAATACATTGGTGTATTTGTTGGGTATGAGCAGAGTAATCAAATGTTATTATATACAAAATCATTATATTAAAGGAAGCCTGATATAAATACATTTATAGTATCTTTTAGAGTCAAATAAATGAATTGCAACTACATTTAAATATTGATTTAAACATGTGTTACTTTTTTCTCTCTTATGTTTAGATACAGAGAAGTCAGCACGCATATATTCAAAGACAAAGACTCAGACACTGGAAAACTGGAAAAAAAAATGTCAATTTTTGACATTTTTGAGGTGAGAAGAGTTATACTTAAAAAAAAAATTTCAAAAGTGTGTTCTGTTTTCAAGATGTATTTATTTGCCATGAAGTAACAAGTTCCACAGCGTGGTGCGTTCTACAGCAGATGAAAATATTTAGTGTGTTAAATTTATGGCCGAGGGCAAAGAGCTGAACTTGGGAACCTATTTAAAGTGCAGTGGAAGTCTGTAAAGATAACGATGGGGAGTTGAAAGCAGTGAAGCCTCAGACAGTAATATCTCAATAACAAAGGGCTAATACTTTGCTGCAGAGGCTTTCTCAGCAACAGTTGGTCCATTTTTGTCATTATGTCTAATCAAGTCCAGTCTTGCCTCAGCCTCCTCAGCCAGCAGACATCCAACACTTAAATATAACCGTATGTGTCCAGCATGATTACAAGTGTCGTAACGCGCTCCCGGCTCTGTCCTCCCACCTCCAGCTGGCCCCAGACCCCAGGGTGTCACATTCCAGGTTTCATCATCTGAGTGTGCGTGCCAATGGTGCATGAGGTTGGAGGGCTCAGGGAAGGGGTGTGGGGTGGCTGTCACCCATGGACAGATGCATGCACTCTCTGAGACCAGCTACAACCTCAGCCACCTACATTGGGGAGCATCATGAATCCCACCAAAATGCGCCAGGGCATCCAGATTTCTTCAGGTGATCATGGACTTCTTCACACCTTCATTTGTTCTGCGCTGCATAAGCCACATGGCAGCTTTCTCATGCTGGAGGGGCTGCCCAGGATGTGGGCCATATCTGCCTGGCACTGACCCTGACCCCACTGGCAGCCAAGCATGCAAAAACCCACCCCTGCTAGGCAGAGTATTTGCCTTCTTATGCAAGTGGAGACAGGAGACAAGAGCCAGAGGCTGGAGCTGTCTGAAGTGCTTTCTTTAATTACACTAGAAAATTCATTAGCATGAGTCAATGGCAAAAAATAAAGAAAGTGCCAGGGAACAAACTGGACCCTATATTAACACATGAGAAGTTTCACAAGGTAAACAACCTTACTCCTAATCTGGTGAGGTTCTAATGTTTCCTGCATGGCTTAATGTTCTTTATAGGATTCCTACTTTGAGCTGATAGTTAGAATAAAGACATTAAATTATCCATATGGCTTATTAATTATGTACAGCACTGGAATCCCAGTAATGGCTTTGGTTACATTTTTAGACAAGTTTTAGTGAACAATATCTACTACCCTAGGAGGACGCAGAGGAGAACAGGCCTTTCCACAGCTGGGGTAGGATACAGGGTTGTATTCATCTCTTCTGATTTTCACCAAAATCCCCATCCCCATGACCTTTTCCAAAAAGTGCTGAACAGCCTGTGGAAGTGATGGGGTGGTCCAGCACAGGTGACAGATATGTGAGCTGGGACTAATAATTACCTTGAAACCACTTCTCTGAGCCCAGCTCCGGATGGGATGAGGAAGGTGCTGAAGCTGTTTCGAAATAACATCCATATAATGAGTTGCATATTCAGTGAGGGAACAAAGGCCTTGAGAAGGTGGTTCTGCTAAAATGTTTTTATGGTTTTCCTTTTGGTATAATGATATCTAGTGATATTGGAGAGAACAGAGATGCACAGAAAATTCTGCTGTCTCTGCTGTGTCTCCCATTTGTACTGAGAGCCTGGAGGAGCAGGCATACCTCTGCTGTGGAGCCCAGGTGCTCTGGTGTGATCTGGGCAAAGTTATATGTGCCTACACTATGAAAGGTATGATTTTAGTGTGGGAGCATGAGAAATGAGCAGTCCACCACCAAAGAGGAAAAAGGAAAGGTAATTTACCTCCCCTTTCTACTGCTGCTTCAAGTGCCATGCTGAAGACAGGCAGACACAGGAGAGACATGTTGAGAAGAAAGGGCAGTAGGTTGCTCCACACTCCTCCCCTAGAAAGGAAGCTGAGTTGCTAATATTATCTGTATTTATTGTATTTATGTGGTGCTGAGCTCATCTTTGAGACATCTGGGCCCAAGAACGGTAATTAAAATGAACAACTGTTGACAGCAGTTGTCACAAATTGAACAACTGGCATAAATCAAACTGCCTGGAGTTTCAGCCATCTCTCCCAAGGAGTGGATAAATACCATCTAGCCAAATTAAGAAAGTACTGTGGAGAACAAATGTCTGTGTCACGGAGTAAAAAACATGCCAGTGCCAAGTTCTGTTTGGGTTCTGGAAGAGCAAATCCTCCAGCCTATGTCCCCTCCTTGAAGGATGCCTGTCTGACTCCCCATTCACCCTCACCCTCACACCACATCTGATTCCAGCTAGGGCACAAACAGAGCAGGGTTTCTGGCAACAGGGAAGGTTAAAAGCAGCAGCAAGCTCTGTCTGATGATAGACAGACAGACAGACATTATGGGTAAATAGCACTGGCTTTGCTGCATACTGAAGTTTGCGGCTAACTAAAGCACAAACCAACCCAAAATCTCAACCAAAACTCTATGAAATCCACGACATACAAGCATAGGATGTATTTTATAGGCAGCCAAGAGCAGCCAAGCTCACTAAGGCAAGATTCATCTAACTCGATACCCCAAAGCAACAGTTTAGGAAACAGCATAAATATGGATAAGCAGATGTAGTGCCATCTTCCAAGCCCTCCCCTAACCTCTGACCATTTGCAGTTTAAATGTCAAGGTTTGAGAAAACAAAATCTACCTTGGAAAAAACTCACGCCAATCACATAATAATTTAATACCAAAGCCCATTTGTAATTAAACAGTTGCTTTTCTACTCTCTTCAAAAGGTTATGAGGTTGGACCCAGGTGTAGGTCCTATCCATCACCTTCTCTTTCCATCATATAACTGAAAGCACAGGAACTTTTCTAAAGTGGGTAACTAGAATTGCCTTGGTGCTGAGGCTCTTCTGTAGCCTATTGGGTCGCCAAACTCAATGTTGAATAAAGGCTGACAAAGACACAGAGACACTCCAGCCTCCCCCCGAGGGCTGCCCCGCCCCAGGGCCCTGCATGACCCCAGGCCAGCTGGATAGAGCGGGCTGCAACATGTCTCCAGCCCCAGCAATGAAGGTGGGACAGAAATGCAGAGTATTATTTCAGGACGCTCCCTGGATCTGGCAGCACTTACTCACAGGGCGAGTTCTCAAGTTTTGCATTCATATGGCTGCAAATAGGTGCAGGAGTTCATGATTCATGACATAGCTCCACGAGTGGGGTTGGAGGAGCCAAGAGCTTCACGTGGGACATGTGACAACAGCTACGGGAAGAGGCATAGCAACAGATCAGAGTTTGCTACCCAGGTCTGCAAGATCCGTTCTCCTTCACAACAATTCTGATGCTTTACAAGAAGTTCCATGGGTGTCTGCTCTGTGGCTGCTGTAGGTGCACCACCATGTGCCCAGCCCACCATCACCCTCTTTCCATCCCCTTCCCTGGCACTACCCCCAGTTTTGCCCCTCAGGCTGTGTGTGGGGCAGCACAGATCACCTTAGTTTCTCTAATATCCAGCAACTCCTTGAATGTTCAAGAAGGCGTGGACCTTCAGACCTTGCTCTTTAAGGTTGACTTAGTTGTTTTACAGGGGTGCAAAAAGGGATGAGAGGTCTCATGTGCCAGTGTTTTTTCTCATTTCCTCACTCAGCAGCACCCATCTTCACCTACGCACACCTGAGATAATTCCCTTCATCTTGATTTGGAAAAACCCAAGTTTTCTGTTTTTTCTCAAAGTAGTATGAAGGAGCAAAGACTGTGTGCATGCTACCTTTCAAGTAATGTTTGCAGCTTTGTTTTTACCCTTATTTCTTATGTGTTTGGTTCCAGCTGTGGCTTGGAGCACCATTATACAAAGCCCATGCAAATACAACAGAAAGACTGCTGATGGCTAGAAGAGCTTGCCATCTTAATAGCATAAATCATAATGTAGAAAAAAAAGTGCTAATTCTTGCTGGCTTACTTCCAGTTGGAAAAAAAAGGAATGGGTAAGTTCTGCTTATTTCCTCACAGCATCAATTAAAGCTTCCAGCATCTCTGCTATTTCCTTCAGGTCTGCCTCAGTCTTCCAGACTGTCCTTCATGAGTGATGCATAATCATAATCATAACAGTGCTTTTCTAGAATAGAGAAAACCTATGATCACTGAAGGAGTGATTTGAGGTTGGCTCTCAGTCTTCAGGATTTAGCACTATTAGTGAAATTCAGGTGGAAATAATACATTTACTTTATTTGGAGTGTGAGATACGTGTCTTGAAAGGCAGCAGTTGTGGCGGAGTTTTACTTTTGGTAAGCTAAAGTAAACAACAGGCTATATAGATGGATATGATGTCCAAGTCCTTTCCTATCACAGGGGCTGATTTGCTCTGCTTGCTTTCTTGGCACTGGCCAGTATAAAACAATCTGCATACCATAATCTGAAAGGTCAGCCCAAAGGTCACATGTTTTAAGGGTGCTACTTCAAAGACATTTATCTCGTTTACAACACCATTAAGTCCCTGGTAATGGTCTATTGTCTTTCATCATCTCAACCTCTTCACCTGCTTGTTTATGTTTGGCCAAGCCTCCTGTAGCAGGGTTCAGTGTAAGCAGGTGTTTGGTGGCTCCTGCTTGACGGAGCATACTCCATGTTATTTGAGAAAGTGGCAGACTGTTGCAAGACTATCAAACTGTAACCATAGCCATCGTCTTCCCCTTCCTGCAGAACCCAGTAGTTAAATGCTGGGGTTTTCAGCTGTTTTTTCTGATACAGGCCTTCTTGCCTTATTTGCACTGTTCAGGCTGAGATCTCCCCTGAGGTGGCTCCTCCAAGATAACTGATCCCTGCTGTTTCCTGTCACTCCTCTCTAACCCAGTGCTGCCACAAGATTAGTTTGCTCGTTATACTTGGGAAGCGTAATGACCCTTCTTCTCTTGATCCTGTTTCATATGATGTAAGTTGTGAGCCAACCCCATCACCACCATTAGCCTATAACCCCTGAGGCAAGATCTCTGCTTCTCACAGTAATTCAGATACTGCCCCATTGATTTCAGTGTGTGTCACTAGACCAAAATCCATGAGCTGAATCTGCAAACCAAACCCTTTCCTAAACATCTTGGTTATGTGTCCCAGGGTTGTTTTCACATGCATAAATGGCCTCTTCCCATGGACTCTTCCTTGGGGTTGCTAGAATACCTGAGGCACAAAGTCAGGGAGCACTGTGGTAAGTTCCACTGGGCTGAGAAATTCAAGTCCTTCTTTCTTCTGTTTTCTTTTTCACTAAGGTGGACGATAATTAGATACACATAGCTTGGTCATGTCCAAAGTTTAAACTCTTTACATACACAGAATCCTGTAGGAGTTCCATAATGCTTGCAATTTCAGTGAGAGGAGTCCCGTCTCTCCACATTTGCTATTGTTCCACTCAGATCTTGTGACCAAGAAAAGAACATCTTTTCGTTCTCAGATGTTTTGCCTTCTAACTGACAGCAACTCTTCCACTGTCAAGAGAGGGGACATGGGTTTGGTGGGTGGTATGAAGTGGTAGGGACTATGTGAGGCATGCTGAGCATGGGGCCTTGTGATGCTGGATGAGGTGGATTGCTGAGCCCCAGGATGGGAAGGAGTAGCTAGTGCCCTAGGTCTTGGCTGAAGACTGATGGATGTAGCAGAACAGTCATTCACACAAGCATGGCCAGGTGCCTGCTTCATGCAGACTAGGGCCCCTCCTATAATCTGGTGGCATTATCAGTTATTATCAGATATTGTTATTGTTCTTTTTAAATGTTATGCAGTTGATCACAAGTTCTCTTAAGTTCTCTTTCCACCAGGAGTTAGTGGGGGACATATAATAGACTCTTCTAGGAAGAGTTGCTAAGCACAATTTCCACTTCGAGGTTTCCCATATAAGTTTGTCATCCACACATAAGTGAACTGAACCTAAATGTTTGGGCTGAAATTCCCACGTCATTTTGAATTAGCTAGCAAAATATTCAAATTAAGTGATCTGGACTAGTCTATCAATAACAGAGAAACTCTCCTGATTAATTCTAGCACCTTTGCATTTGGTCATTGTGTCTTGAAATTACTTTAGAACTCAGAATATGACTTTTCCTGTTCCCATAGTCAAATTTGATGAAGCTGTGAGGTCCTGAAAAAATTCAGGCTGCCACGTCTGCGTAGGCTTTGCCTAAAGTTTGGCAGCTTTTATCTCAAATATTCTACCTGCCCTGAGCATAACTCAGCTCAAGCAGGAAGGGACTGAGTAAGACTTTTTCCCAAGACTGTTTCTTCAGACCCTGATGTCCGAGGTGTGGCTTGGAAAGCAAAGAAAATCCCTTTTGTGTTCCCAGTGCTTCCTACCTGATGTCACAGAGGCTGCAGGAGGGGGTGCAAAACAAGCAATGAGGAACGTAAAGGTTGGAGAGTGGGAAAAATTCTAGTGTGTGGTTGAGAAGCAGGAGCTGGAGCAGACCCAGACTGAGGTGACAGGAAGGATGGTTATCATGAAGTGCCTCCTGCACACTACAGCACCTATTTCTGTAGATCTTGTACTTTGGCTTTTGCATGTTCTCTGACTGACAAGTGAAACTTTTGGCAAAAGCTGGTGAAAAGCCACAATTCTCAGTCTACAGAGAAGTCCAGTGATAGGATTTTTTTGTTTGTTTGTTTAAACTGCGATGACTACCTGAAATACTGAATTTTGTTTCTTTGTGATGGGCAATTTTTTCTTTACAGTGGAGCCCTTAATTTCAGCATTTCTTAATCTTTAACTTAATAGCTTTTCAGCATCAGGCCCCTTTCATATACAGTTAGTGTGTAACTATATAATATATGAAATTATATATCTTAAGATGGTATGCGGTAAACACGCTCTTGCATGTGTCTGTATATTGCATAGCCATAGAATTTTAGTTCTCACCTATTCCAGAGGTGAGGAAATATATTATTTAATAGGAACTCTCTTAATCACTGGAAATATACAAGTCTAAGCTGTTCAGGATCTAATTACCATAAATGCTAAGTATTTGTTTTTTTCTAAGTTCTACACAAGTGGATTCATGTTTCTGAAAGAGTATGTAGCTACTGGAAATTTCAGAGCAGTTTTATAATTCTGATATCTATTTTGCTAAAACTGTAATTTGACCAATCATGTATTTCTTCATTATTTGCATTACCAGGCCCAGAATTCAGAACTGAGTTTTTCTGTGTGGGCTCTCGTGGTCACACACTCCTATTTGCAGACTGAGGCTGTAATTAACAGCCTGTTCTTCATCTTTTTAATGCAACTTGCTTTTTAGTAAGAACAGTGCCAAAATGTTTGCAGTTGATAGCTGGGAACCATGCTCTTTCTCTTCTTTTCTCTGTCAGTTCTGCTGAAAAGCTGAAGATGCCCAGGTTCTCAGCTGGCAGAAGGTGGAAAAATGCCAAGAAATTCAAAGGAGTCACACTGAGCTTCACCAGCCAGGAACTTGCCCCATAATTTTTATTTTAGGCAGAAGAGGGAGAGTAAACATTTCCATGGGCCTGGAAAGAACTCCTTTCTACGTGCTTATTACATGCTTCAAGTGGACATTTTTAGAAATCAGTCAGGAGTTGCTCAAAAATTAAAAGCTGACTGGTTCTGCATCTGTCTGCCTGCAAGCTCACCAAACTGGTAGAGTCCATAACTTATTATACAGAGTGAGAATTCTGCACTAGCTCCATGAAAAGCAGGAAAAAAAAATTGTCAAATTGGACATCAGGTAGAAATTACAAAACTCTTACTGGTTTTGCTTAATTTGGCTTCTTGTCCAGCTATGCCACCCTCCCCAGTCTGCTTCTCCCATCCAGCTCACAAAGCTCTTGTAAAGCCTGATGTGGTGGGCTTAAGGTAGGCATGTTGCAAATCAAAATAATGTGTTGGACTTATTTTATGAAACTAAACCTCAAACTGACCCATGCTCAGAGGCCCTCACTTATCCGGGTGGGATAAGTTGATGATAGCCTCGTTGGAGTGGGTTTTTTAGCAGCAGTATGGATTATGCTCCTAGGTTAGGTTTTTAGTCCATGTAGCTAGGAGAGAGGGGTGCCCCCCCGGTTCCCCCCCCGGCCACGTGGAACCTGAGCCCTGGGCAGAGGACAAAGATGCCACGCAGCTTGGAGAGGGTTCAAGCAGAGAGAGATTTATTCAGAAAGCAAGCGCTTTTATAGTCCTTTGGAGGGGGTTCGAATCTTCCAATGGGGGAAAGGGTACTGTTGTGGCTTTGGGCCAACAGGAATAAGGGAATTAACATAGAGGCGGGGAAAGGTTTCAGGTAGCAAGGTGGACCACGCCCCTCTGTTCCCTGAGGAGGGGTCTTAGAGAGACGCAAAGCATCTCTAGGAAGGAGCACATGGTTTCGGGGAAGGGGAATACATGGATTCTGGGAAAAGGTACACATGGATTCTGGGAAAGGAAAGATATGGATTCTGGGGGGGGAGGAAGCACATGGAGAAGGGTAAACATACATTTTAAACAATATTAAAGCATCAGTTCAAGGTATTATCACTTACATTCTGAATCCATTCCCACACTCACTGTAGCTGCTGGGTGCGTGTCATGCAAACACCCCCTGCTGTGTTACCTGGGGAGGGTCCCAGTGCAAGCTCCATGCTGGACCAACTCTGCTCCTTTAATGTTTAACAAGCCACCAACCTTTCAAAAATGTGATTCAGACTCTGAACTAATACTGAGCTTTAAGACAAGGGAGAAGTCTGCTGCTATTATACTGCCAATGCTCATTGCAATTACCTGGATTAGAATAGCAATAATGAAGTGTTTCTGGTGTTGTTCCTCAAAATGGGATTTGAAAAGGTTTATTTTCCAATATTTTTCCAATAATTTTACTTCTGACACTGAGTTTTATCATTAGTGGATTCTTTTCACCAACAAGACTAAATACACCAATATAGTTCTGCCACTTGGTTCCCAGATTCCATATGACCAATGGAGGTGGACTATTTGTTTAAGAGAGTACCCCATTTTTCCTGATGTCTTGTGTGCAGTGGTTTGCAAAATGTCCTTTCTTTTCAAGAATGCTGACCTTTGGGAGCTCTGAACAATGAACTATGTATATGGATGAACAACACAAAGTAGGTTGTTTTTAAAAGGTTTTCCATGCTTTGACCAAATATGGTTTGATTTCAGTGAGTTATCAAGAGGGCTGTGTTATGCATCAACAGCCTGAAAATCAGGCCCAGGTTTGATACCCAGCCCATGATATCCGCTCAGATTTCCCTGGGGGAGAGTGGAAAGAAAGGGATGGAGAGTGTTTGTTTGACTGTCATAATACAGATGCTGTATCCCTTCCCTACGCCCTGCCATGATACGGAGAAGACTCATCTCCACCATTGCTGCATCTCTCACCTGAGTCATGTACCCCATTTTCGGGGAGCCTAGTGTCCTGATTTGCCTTCCATGGAGTTTGAGGCAGGGCTGCCTATGTCCCTGTACAGTGTTGTGTGATATGTACTTTTAAATACTTTGAGAGATTAAAATAAACTGCCAGATAGTGGTCAACTGATGATAGAAGTGCCTGAACATGAAGGTAGGTAAAAACATGCCTGGCTTTAGGTTATTTCAATTCTTCAACTGAAAGATATTTTCCTCTCCCTGCATGATTATGTTTCAGATAAGGAATCTGTGCCCAAACCAGTGTTTATATGGCATGCACAAACACATTTTCAAGCTAGTCCATATAGTATCAAATGCAAACTTCTTCCTAGCTGTACACTGAATTCATGTTTTGAGAAGTCACTAAGTCTGGTATTTCAGAAGCCTGAATAGGCAGAGATAAATTTAAGTTGTCTTTTGTTCTGGTGAGACTCAGGGATCTGGTTCTGGGCATCCTTGAGGTCCAAAATCACAATTTATTTCTGTCTCAGGTCCCCAAGCATGGACCACATTGGAAGCTCCAACAGTCCTTGGATGGAAAAGGGGAAGAGAGGAAAGACTCTGGAAAAATAATAACAGGCTTAGTTTTTGATATTCTGTGTTTGGCTGGTGTGTTGAGCAAAGCAATGAGGGGAGAGTTGGAGATGTGTGTCCCCTGTGGTAGGGAAGGCAGAGGTGGAAAGAGAGAGGGCAGTCCATGATATGGGCTTATAATCATCTACCTCTGTCTCCTGAAAATGTAATGCAAATATTTTATAGGAGGCCAGGTAAGGATGAGCCATTTGGGTGTTTGGATGCAAGAACTTTTTGAATGGAGATGACTTTTAAAGAAAATTGTGATTTATTTGAAAATATTGAGTGAAACCAAATGAGATGCCTTGATTCTTGCCAGTTCATAAGCAAGCAAAACCTATGGTTCCTGCTGGACATCTCTCTCAGGACTAGTAATATGAGAATAGATTTTCATCCTTAGATTGAGAGACCTACATTCACAAAGATTTTTAGACATCCTGGGAAATCAATGGGAATTAGATCCCCAGATGCCTCTTTGAATTTGGTATAATTAGTTCCAGGAAAACACTGCCCAGGCATTTTTTCCCTGCTACATGAGGGACTGAAATGCAAGCAGGGATATTTTAGAACAACTGTAGAAATCACACAGTTTTGGATTTGGGTCAGTAAGCATTTCTTTCTTGTTTTGTTCAGGTGAGAAGAGATCAGAGACGGGGCAGGAATCTACAGGGCTCAGTGATGGCAAACACTTTTTAATTTGCTGAAATCATTGGGAACAGAACAAGTACAGACACAAGTCACAAATCAGCGGGTGACACAAGCCAAAAGTAGTTTTTAAAGGAAGGCAAACAGGCCTGGTTCTTAATGAGGCCACAGATGTTACTTGAGATTTTGCTCCAGTAACTATCAAGACCACACTAGCATTACACACAGATGTTACGCCAAATGATCTTGGGAAGTGGGGGCGTGATGTCATTGGGGGGTTTCAAATCTGGAACACATAATCAACTTATCTTTGTTCTGAGAGTTCTCATGATAGCCCCCTGGGCTCATTCAGATGTCTATTTGCATAGGAAGTGCCCCAAGGAGAGATCCTGTTCCATGACATAGATAACTATGGTGACAGTCCAACATACCTGTTGTTTAAGTTTCTCTTCATGGGTGAATATAACATATTTTGAAGAAGAATTATGGTTGGGTGGAAAGAGGATGAATGGTCTAACTCCCTAACCAGTTCAGAAAATATACTGCTTCCAGAGGAAATCTCGAGAGTCCAAGCTCTTCAGGGCAGCATGATCATGTAGGTATTTTCTGAGTAAATCACCCAACAGGACTGTGCTGTATTCACAGCAGTGAATATTAGTAATGAGTAGTAAGGTGGCATTTTAAAGGGCTTTTCCTCTAATTAATATTGTATCCTTTTACCTTGGAAATCATTTCTTTGTCTATACCCTTTTGTCACTGACTTGAATCTCTTATTTTCTCTAGCTGAAAAACCTCCCTAAGTGGCTCTTAAAATAGAAATTGGCTCAGATACTCATCACATTACTGCTTTTGCTAGATGAATTTGAAAGGAATAGAAAAACGACAGCCATTTCTATTATTGGATGTTTCTTCTGAAAATAAAACTCATACTCAGTATTCTAGTCCTAAAAATAAGCTGCTGTGCTGAAGCCAGCACTGCTACTGTCTCACTTGATTCCTACTGAGCACATATTTAAGAGCCTTTCTGAGTCAGCGCATTATAAAACAGGACTTGCAAGAAGCAGGGAGAATGATGATAGCTCTAATAACTCCTCTTCACCTTCAAAACAAAGCATGTGGGACCGGTGGTCCAATACCAGGCATGTAAAAACCTCATATTTTATCAATAGTAATATTTTCCTATGGAGTTTAATGATAAATTAGGGCTTTATAAACATGAATAGGCTTAAATTAGTTTTTTTTTCCTTTGTATGTAAATAGCAACATTAAAAAAAATAAATTTATTAGATCTCTTAGCAGCTTCAAGGGCAAGGAGATTGACTTATGAATGCTGGAAACCCAACCTAGACAGCATGCAAATTATGGGTTTGCTGTACAGCAAGGCAATGGATTTTAGTTAATCTTCATTGCTTCTCCCAGAAGTAGAGGTATTGTGTTGGGCCATTATGAATAGATATGAAGGATAAAATGGTTTGCTATTCCTTATATAACAGAGACTCTTCACAGTACTGCTCAGGAAAGAACCTAGGCAGGCCAAGGTCTGCAAAATTTGTCTTGGAGTATGAGGGAGCAGTGCATTATCTCCGCAGTGACTGAGCCTCCAGGCTGGTGGCGCTGAACAGTGCTGTGTTAACTTATATTTCTATGCCTTCAACCTCATAAAAACAGGGCTTGTAAACAGCTGGAGCTGTGCTGTTTTGGGGAAGAGGAGCTGCACAGAAGACTGCAACCACGCGACATTTGGGCTGCAGAAGGCTGCCCTGCTCCAGCATGCTCAGCTACCTTCCACGAGTACAAAGGTGATATGTTCCTCTTTGAGATCACCCTCATGCCTTGTCCTCACCTTCAGCCCTCTTCCATGGCAGCTGCTGCTCCATGTGGTCTCCCAGAGCAGAGTCACTGAAGGCTCCCGAGACAAAAAACATTGTTTGGCTTACTCTGGATCTAGCTCTCCTCCAAGGGATGCTTGTGACCACCACAGGTGGAGGTATCTATCCCATGTGGCATGTATACCTGCAGGGAAGCATGTGGTGGTGAGACAAGCAACAGTGACAGCATCTGGCAAGCCTGATGACCTGGCAAGATACAGTGCAGCCCTAGACCCTGGTGATGGGGAAGGCAGTGCCATGGCAGGCCACAGCAGGGTCTCCTGCTCTGAACCCATGGATCAGATCTGTTCAAAGGGGAAAGGTAACCCTAATGGTCACTGGGGGGTTGTTTTTCCCCTTGGCGAAGATAGAGGGCTAGGATGATGTGATGTGAAACTGGGTCTTGGGACAAGCACCACAAACGGTGGTGACAGCTTTTGTGCCTTTGCATTCTTCTTTGCCTGCCCTCAGGGTAATCTGGCTAAAGATCAAGCCAAGTGGCTTTTTGGCAGGAGGACAGTTTGTGACAGCACAGTATTGGCATATGTGCCCAGCCTTGGCAGCCAGTCCTTGCAAGATACAGGGTTGAGAGCAGCCTCCAGCTTGTTTTTATTTTTTAGCTTCAACACCAGTAGAGGGGTATTGCTATGGTTGAGGAAAGCTGAGGACAGAAATGGTGGTGCATACAGCCCAAACAAAAATTCACAGTCCTGCACTGGAACAGTCCTGAAAATGTTTTTTTGGGACTGGGGTAAGAATCACAGGGTGACTTTCAAACTGTCTTCCCCCCATCATCCACGGATACTAAAGAGAGCCTGGAAGGGCAACTGTAGTGGAATTACTCCAGGTTTACGCTGAGGTACGATTGGGTGATTTCACTGCACAAGAATTACCACTGCATAGTAGGAGACCTGAGTGGTTTCTCAGGGATTGCTAAATCATAGCATAGTTCAAAAGGCATCCAAAGTTAGAAATGATGAGAGAAAACATAATTTGGAAACTATTCCATGCTGGAATCCTCTGCAGATGATTGCAGTCAGGAAAATCACTATCAAAAGGTAGCTGTATGGACCAAAACAACAGGAAAAAAAAAAGTAACAAAAGGTCTGGGAACTCTGATTTTGCTTTTTAACAAACTGTTTTCCTGTACTGCAAATACAAAGGGAAGGAGGAAGGGAAGTATCTGGCTATTTAAATGAAAAATGACTTTTCTCTGCAATCACCTTCTGTCAATAAAATGCTTATTTTCTGACATGTCAATTAGGTGATTCAAAAGCCAGATGACCACTGCCTTCCATTTAGTACTGCTCAGCTGGGTTAAATGTCTTAAGTGTTTACCCTTTATGACCAGTGGCATGTATCTGTTCTTAGTCAAACTGTGCTGTGTGTGACATGTTTGCCTGTAGCTTTTTCTCTTGAGTTAAAGTCAACCATTATTATCAGATTCTAAGAAAATGGTAGTTTAGGACAGTGGTTTCACTGACAGAAATGGGTAAATCTTGTTTTACAGTAATGTGTATGAGAAATATGAAACAGATGAGAAGAATTCACATAGAATTAACCAGCCTGTAATTTAAAGTGCTGTCATTAAATAGGATCATGTATCCATGCTTGGTACTTCAAAAGAAACCTCTGCTGTGTAAGACCAGCTATTAGTGAGGAACATTTTGTCCAGTATCTCAAATCAATTTTAAAAGATCTGATTACAGACACACACAGCCATGTGGAAAGGAAACTGACTTCAGAATCTTTAGGACTTGATTTTGTTCACACAAAACTTTTGAAGGTTTAGGGAAGAACTATGAATGAGGCAAAAAAACGCATAAGCTCTGGCTCCAGGTGGAGTCCTAGGAAGAAGGGTGGTGATAATATCAATATAACCTTTTACTGAGGATTGTTTTGAACATGTGACACTACCTGCTTCTGTAAAACAATGAAGCTGGCAGTGGTGTGATAAAGATTCACATAATAATATTAATTTAACAAATTTAAAATACATTAAATCTTTAGAAAGCCATCTACTGGGGAATGCACTCCAAGATTTTTGGTGGGAAATGCTAAGACTCTTCCTTTCTGACTTCTGACCTGAACTTTCAACTGAATGAAATGCTTATTTGGCAGATATAAATAAATAAGCTGAGACAATGGAAGTCACTTTCCCAGACAAAAACATAATCAGAGGAAGGCCTTCATGAGTAATAGCAGGTCAGCAGGACTAACTCTGCAGGCCCAGAGAAGCCAGCAGGAGAATACCACCTTGGTGAAACATTTCTCATATTGGACTCTGCTGGGAACACCATGCTCAGACCTGGGATGTGGCTTTACATGCACACCCACCTTTGGTGAGCAATACAAATCCAGCGAGTAATTAGCAGTTTGATATGAACAGTGCCCCTAAAAAGCAAGAATTTAGTGCTTGGACCTTCAGTCTGGCTCCCCATGGGGTAACTGTCCCTGCCACTGCCAGCATGCCTCAAAGACCAGAGGAAAACCTGAGAGGAGAATGCCAGTGTCATGGCTTGAACTTGTTCCTGATTTCTCAGGAGATCAGCTGGGGACTCTGCTGGTCAGAGTGGGGTAGCTCTGCAATTCATCCAGCATCCCAGGGAAAGGTGAGTGGGACCTGCTTATAGGAGTGCAGGGTAACACACTGGAAGTTACTTCAGGAGGTCTCTAGACTTTTTTTCTCAAAGCAGGGTCAGCTCTGAGGTCAAGCGAGGTTGCTCAGGGCTTTACCCAGTCTGAGGCAGTTGAAAGCTTTGAGGAATGTAAGATGTACAATTCTCACTCTGATCTTCTTTTCTTGCCCAAGTCTAGTAAGGACATGCTGAACAGCACACAGGTGATTATGGCAGTCTTGAAAGGACCTTTGGCACAATGGGATGCAACAGAACTCTGTAGGTGACCTGAGCTCTGCTGCATGTTCCCGGTGATCTGATCCTTTCATTATTCCAGGTGATTACCCACTGGGTCAAGATATGATTCACCTTTGCACTGTGTCCCATGTACCTTTCTGCTGAAGCCAAGGCAGCATGTGTACCTGGGTCTCATCTTGGCATTTCCAGCCACAGCAGTTCAGAAACTCTTTGAAGTTTCTCAGTTTCAAAGAAACAGTCTTTTGGCTCACTGCTGGCTCTGGGTGGCTGAAGCACAAAGGTTTGCAGACAGCTTTTTCCTTCTGACGTTGCTTTAGTCTAATCCAGCATTTCACAGAATGATAAAATAGCTGAGATTGAAAGGAACCTCTACAGATTATCCCGTCCACCTCTGTGCTCAAAGCAGGGTCAGCCACAACAGGTTGCTCATGGCTGTGTCCAACTTTGTTTTGAACATCCCCAAGTAAAGACTCCATAAACTCTCTGGGTAACATCTGCTAGTGTTCAGACACCCTCATGGCAAGTAAATGCCTGTCTTATGTTTAAATGGAATTTCCTGTATTTCAGTTTGTGCCCATTACATATTACCATTATAGCATATTACACATTGAATTTCAAAGTATGATGATACTCTTTTCCACATTGTTGTCAGAATAATACTCTTTGTCTGATCCACTTGTAGTTTCTACCAATAACACAGCATTTACTATTACATTTTCAGAGGAAGAAAATACATTTTTTTCATGTAACTTGTGCAGTAGTTTAAACACACCAAGTGGAAAAAAATAGCTTGGGGTTTTTACATTAAGTTATAATCCACAGTGCAGATTTCTATACAATTTTAGACATTTTATGCAGCAATATAAACTATGATTCTTAATCTAGTTTGGGAAACTGTCTCACTATTTCATGCTGCCATGAGGAATAGTGCAGTTGGGTATGACTATCGAAGGTTGTCTTTGGCATTCTTCTAAAATGAGGAGACCTAAATCACAAATGGCAATCAACAGTTTTTTTCTATATTCCACATTATCATATTCTGTACTATATGCTTCGGCTTAGTGTCTCAAAGTACATATATCAAGAAGCACTTATAGAGGAGATACCCATGGACTCCGCCATGATCAAAGCGCTCCTTGTCAGACACCAGTATCTCTTTAGCAGGGAAAGTCGACCCATGACACAGGGCTTGTTCCAAATGATGCAGTGTTCTACCAGATGAGCAAAGCTAAGCAATACAGAAAAGCTCTGTTGTGCCTTATCAGCTTTATGAGATTACCCTCGAGCTTTCTCTTCTCCAGGGTAAGCAGTCCCAGCTCTCTCAGCCAGTTAAATGACAAATGAGCCAGTTTCTTAAACACCTTAGTGAACTTGTTCCCATATGTTCATGTCTCTCTTGTACTGAGGAGTCCACATGTGGGCACAACATCTAGATGTGTCTCACCAGAGCTGAGCAGAGGGGATAAATCAACATCTTCACCCTGCTGGCAACATTCTTCCTAATCCCTGTGTTGGCTTCTTATTTTCTTTCTTTCCTCCCACCCCCAGCCCCGCCACAAGGACGAACTGCTGAATCGTAGTCAACTTGGTGTCCACCCAGGCTCTCAGGGCCTTTTCTGCAAAGTTGCTTTCCAGTGGGTCTACCTCCAATATGCTCTGGTGCATGGGGGTTATTCTTCCCTGGGCACAGATCTTTACACCTTCTTGAACTCTGTGAGATGCTCTTTGGCTCAGTTCTCGTGCCTGTCCGTACGCCATGAATGTCAGCACAACCCTCTAGTTTATCAACCATTCCTCCCAGTTTTGTATCTTCTGAAAAGTTTCTATGGGTGCACTCTACCTCATCATCATCCAGGTCATTAATGAAAATATTGAACAGCACAGGACCCAGACCCATCCTGGGGTACACCACTAATAACTGGCCTCTGGTCAGACTTACTGCTGCTAACCACAGCCCTTTGAGCTCAACAGTTCAGCCCATTTTCAATCACCACCATCTGTCCAGCTCATACTTAATCCATTTATCTGTAGGGATATTACAAGAGACAGTGTTGACAAAAACTGCTGCTCTCCTCTCATCCACCAAGCCAGCCATTTCATAATAAAAAGCTATTGGTTCAGTCAGGCAGGATTTACTCTTTGTAAATATATGTTGATGACTCCAAATCACCTTCTTGTCCTTTGTGTGTTTGGACATAGTTTCCAGATTAATTGTTTCATCACTGTCCGAGGTGACTGAGGTGTGGATGACTGACCTGTGATTCCCCAGATCCCTTTGCTTGCTTTTCTTCAACATAGGATTGATATTTGGTGTCTCTCATCCTGCAAGAACATCCCCGGTTTGCCATGGCCTTTCAAAGGTAGTTGAGAGTGGCCTCCAAAGACACCAGCCAGCTCTCTCACCAGTCACAGATGCGTCTGTCAGGTTCCATGGATCTGTGTATGTTCAGTATTTTTAAAGTGTTCCTTAACTTGATTGTCCTTCATTGAGCATGTCTTTCTTGCTCCAGAGTTTTCCACTGGTCTTGGGAACATGGGATTCCTGAAGAGTCTTATCTATAAAGACTAAGGTGAAGAAACCATTGAGCACTCCAGCTTTCTCCATGTTCAGTGTCACCAGGTCCCCTACAACATTCAGCACTGTGCCTACCTTTTCCCTAGTCTTCTTTTGCTGTTGAAATGCCTTCAGAAGCCCTTCTTGCTGCTCATTACATCCCTCACCAGATCCAACTGTCAATGGACTTTGGCTTTCTCAATCCATTTAATGAAACATTTGCCACCACAGTGGAAGGAATTTCCTTCATCCTTTCAGTGAGACTAGTCAGATTTTTGGGTCAAAAACGCTAACAAGATTATGCCTGTAGTACTGTGTATTGTGTGAAAAATTCTTGAAGCCCTCTAATGACAGCACTATTGTTAACTGTATTTTCTGATTATAATTTATTTTACCAACAAGTCTCTCAGAAATGTGAGTTTCTGTACCTCATACCTGAACTCAGTACCCTTTTGAATGCCGCAAGTGTGATCTCTTGCTGCTGAGCTCTTTGAAGCATTTGTGTAGGCTGGGAAAAAGTTATTCATCTGAGCTCATACAATTTCAGACTGGCCATTAAAATCTAAGACCGCTTGAGAAGGTGACTGAAAAGGTTTGAAACCCAAGGGAATGAGTCAGGGTTTTACTATTCACCTAATTCTATAATGAGACAGATCACTTCACTGCCTTGCATTCACAGCCTTTCTAAATAAAGTATGAATCAAACCCAAATCCTTCAGTATTGTAGAGGATTTTAGCCCTGACTTCAGCAAAAGAAGAACAAGGTTTCACATCTAACTACCTTATCCATATAAACATTTGGAAGTAAAATATGCCTACATCTCATTTGAAACATACCTGAAAATCTCCCAGGAATTCCCCCACAAAAATTCTAGTATATTTCTTCTAGTATGAGATGGCTCAGAAATTAAGCAGTCATGGCTATTCTTATAAGTAGGATTACAAATTTAGGAGAGAGATATGGATGAAATACTTTTGTCCCATAACTAAACAGTGCCAAACGATGGGCACCTCAGGTCCTGAGCCTGCACAAGAGCCATTGAGACCTATGGACAGACAGATGGTTCAGTGTAGAGTTTTGGTTCATGTTAAGTCATGTGTGATACTCAAAGAAGAACTTTGGTCGGGTTGTCTGCACAAAGAACAGAAAGAATCAGGAAGAGAGAGGGACCCTCAATATCAGTTATTGAATGTTTCTTTTCTCTGCTCCTTGGAGAGCTAAGGGAACAGTGAGCTCCAGAAACATTCACAGGCTGGGGGTGACAATGAAGCTTTCACAATCCCACTACTCTAGGATGGGAATGAATCTGGGATTGAATCTGTAGCTAAAACTACAGAAACAAATAGTATGGTTTGGAGATCTGGTTTTGCTTCTGAGGCCAGCCACGTGGAATGGCTCACAGCCATACAGAAAAATGCTTTCTCACTGAAACCAGGTAACATAGGCCAAACTTTCACTAGTGAGAATGTAGAGAACTAAACAGCATGGGTCAAAGTCAAGCTTCTGGCTTCTTTTATTAATACAGTTTTAATTTGGGAATGGTTGTGGTTTAACCCTGGTAGGCAGCTAAGCACCACACAGTTGCTTGCTCACCACCCCTACAGTGGCATAAGGGGGAGAAGGATAAAAGTGAGAAGAGTAATTGAGCTATATACAGTTTAGTAAGTCAATAATTAAAAAATGAAGGGGAAAATAACAGAGAGAGTGTAAAAAACAAACAAACATCAAATCCATGAAAAACAAGTTATGAGCATGAAAGCAATTTCTCACCACCAACAGACCAATGCCCAGCCAGTCCCTGAGCAACAGCAGCACCCACCAGTTTCCACCATCCCAGTCTTAGTAATAAGCACTACATCGTAGTTTCTGGGATGTCTCTTTGGTCAGCTGGGCTCAGCTGTCCCAGCTGTGTCCTGTCCTAAATTCTTGTGGATCCTCAGCTTACTCCCTGGCAGGGCAGTGTGAGACACAAGAAGCAATCATGGAGTTGTGCAAGAACTATTCAGCAGTAAATAATGCATACCTGTATGATCTGCACTGTTTTCTTTACAAATCCAAAACACAGTCCCACATTAGCTGTTATGAAAAAAATTAACTCTATTCCAACCAAGCCCAGTCTGGGGATGATGGTCTGTCTGGCACTAGCATTGTTCCTATAAGAGAGCCAAGGCATTCTGGACTAGTCAAGAGAGAAGAGTATCTATGCTTACAGTCTTTAAATTGCAATTTTTAATTGAACTTTTAACTAAAAGAGATTTGGACTTTGCCAGTGAAAGGTTTTCCTTTGTCTCCAATGTGTAAAAGTTTTTCCTGGCAATAAATCGGTAGCAGGACTTTTCAGCTTCTATCTTTGAAGTGTGCCTTGAACCTGTGGACAGTGGTCTTCAGGATATTCTCCTTGCCCATGTCCTGGAGTAAAATAACTGAGTGCAGGGATCTTTGTGCATTCCCCACCACCTGCAGAGCTTTCTCTCAGTCTATACAGAACCACACCACAGCTCCAGTTCTCCCATTTTTACAGAGGCTTTTTTCCGGCAGAGGCACATACCTGTGCCCCCCCACACCCAATAGCCTTTGGCCAGTCACAGTCTCTCAGTTCACCCCTGCATCGCTGCAATGGCCTCAGAGGAGGTGCATAATCTTGCATTCTCAAAGAAATTTAGGCAACTTATTCCCAGTTAAGCCAATACTTTAAAGAACTGAAAGATGGGATGTAATTTATGAGGTTTCCTCTGGCTTTACGTCACTGTCTAAATCTCGTCTGTGCTATCCATGAAGGCTCAGACTCTCAGGACCAAATGGATGCCATTTTCCCACTGTTTTCTTTCAAAGTCAAGCCATGAAAAACAGTGCCTCAGCATAGGATAAACAGCAAAGCTGTCCCACTTTAAGAATTTATTTTTAAAACCCACTGTTACCAATTAGTACCCAAAATGAGTATTAAGGAAGTACGAAGGGGAAAAATACAACAGCACTGCTGAAAGGATAAGTTTTCATGTTCATAGAAAGTTTAAAGCTAACAGCTAGGAAAATCAAATTAGTATAGGCATCTGGAGGGAGGGGAAATTATGTTTCTATTGTGCAATGTTAATGCCTTAAAATGTTTAAAACAACAGGGCTGAGGACATGAGATTTCATTTAATTAACATGCTAGGAAACCTTATTATCAAGTTGAATGCGAATTCTGCTTGATATTTTACTCACTCCATTGCCTGAGGCTGGCTACAGGAGGCCTTATCCCTATTTTCCTGTAAAAACTACTTCCACATTCCACATCCCAATTACTCTGAAGGGCATACCCAAGTTCCCAATAAAATCATGCTTGGAGTCTTTGCTGACTTCTAAATGCTATTCTACATGTGTTTCTGATCACAAAATCAGATTTCCAAATGTCAAAATTATACTTTGAGTAGAGACTGAATAATAGTTTAAGCCTTTTTATTTGTGTAGAAAGCCGAAAATGAAAATGTGAAGCACCTGAAAACTCTCTAAATTGCTTGCTTTATTTCCTCTTGAAGCAGTGTCATGAGACCTATTGTATTGCAGTTCATCTACACTTCTTTATGTTGTGAACACCGAGGGGGCAAGTACTGTTTAGTCTTGCCTAGTACAAGAGCTCCATCACACTGGCAGGGACAACCCACTGCTGCCTTCTTTCAAAGAAGGCATTAAACCAAGAACAATTCAGAATGGCAGGTTTTGGTTTCACTGGTCGGGCATTTCTGAGGTGGAGCTGGGTAACTCATTCCTTTCTGGTTAGCACCTATGGCCCTTGTTTCAGCTGTGGAGAGCAGACTGTCTGGGTTTTGGCACGGAAGGAAAAAGGGCAGGTAAGCTGGAAGCTTTTAGTCAGGTCTTCTCTTATGGGAAAGGCAGATAGCAGTGTGAGGACAGAAGGGGGCATGATGTCCCATTTCACCCCTTTCTGATGGTGACTTATGTTGTCCCCAGCTTGTGTGGCTGTGCCAGGTCTGCAATCATAGTTCTTTATCTTCATGTGAGGACATGATGCTTTGGTGTCCTCTGCACTTGCATGTGCTCAGCCACGAGAGAGGCTGGAGAAGCAGCAACATGAGCTGTATGTGTTGACATGGAGATTGACCAGGGATGCTGATGGAGGCAGGAAAGGATCCACAGTCCCTTCTTGCTGCACAGCCATCCACTGCTCCCTGCACAGGCTGTATGTCCAGACCCAATATTGTCTATTAAATGGACAATGGCAAGATCTTCAGAAGTACCATTTAGTTTGGGTACACGAGGGGCTCACTCACCAATTCAATGTGTTTCTTTCTGTGCTTTTGTTTAAATCTGTCATCGTCACCCCATCTCATCAACTTGAATAATAACAAGCGATTTACTGCATGATATTCCCCTCTCAAACCATTGCTTTTCTTCTGTCAGATGCTCATTGTAAATTCTTTGTAATGTGAAACAGCTCATTGGAGCAGGGCTCCACATTTTCTCCTGTTTCTGGTAACTTGTGAGAAGTTGTCACTTCGTATCCAGGAGAACTCCAGGGAAAGATGACAGACTCCATGGCTGTACACTGCAGAGCTGGAGGAAATTGATACTAAACACAATGTCATTTAGATTTAAAATAATAGCTCTTAAGTGTTCGCTGTTGTTTGTAATAAATATAATCCATATAAACTTTAGCTTGTGGCTGAAATCTAAACTATCTGTTTTAAATGAATGATAACATAAAACATGTCATAATTCCTGGTCCATTACTATTGATGAGGCACAACTTAACATTCCACAACCTGGTTTGACTGAACCGTGCATCGTCATGGAAAGGTGAAAACATCTGAATGCCAAATGTACAACTTCTATAGCCCATGGTCCACTACAGTTTAGTAACAGGAGTTTCTGTTAGTCATCACTCACTTTAATGTTATCCTTGGGACTGATTATCTCTGGATCTGAAGATGTTCTTTTTTTTAGTTATAGCACAAGGTGGATACCTTGACTAGGCTTTGTGAGGGTCTTATCTGTGGATCAGAGTGACTAAAAGCCTCAATCCACTTCTGTCCTTCACTTCCCTTCCCAATGGAGAAACTAAGCCCTCTTTATCCAGCCCTGTACTGTAGGGCTGCAGTCTGTTAGGAATCTGTTTCCTTGGGGCCCACTGCCATTACTGGTGAAAGTCAGTGGGTTTGCCTAAATCTGAAGCTCATCTCAAGGTGGTCTGTTCAAATGACTCTGAGAAAAAACATCAAAAGAAGATGAATGCCATATCTAGAAGTAACTGACAGGCAGGGTCATCACATACAAGCTTTTGCCAAGCGAAAACTATTTAAGTGGTGAATGTTTGAATTGTGAAGAGATTTGTATCACATAATAACATCAGAATTCACTTATGGCAAGACCATGCTCTAGAAAGTGATCTACGTCAGCTTTTAATGTAGAAAAAATCAAGAAAAATTGAAGAAAAAGGAGGGAAAGAAGGGGGAGAGAAGAGGCTAAAAGACCTCAGCTTTTGGTCTTTAGAGACAGAGGAAGCCTGTATCCTCCCTTGTGTACTTTTGAAAGCTTTCAGTGCTTTTGATTTTTGTTTCTGTGACAGCCACTCTGATGTCAAGATGGGAATTTTTGATCTCCTTGTAATAAGCTTGTGGACTTTCCATTTATTTCCCATTACTACCTGACCTGGTTTTCCATTCTTCATCATGCTATCTGCAGGAGCACCACAGTGACATAGACCATTTTCAAATAGAGTAGAGGGAATCTAGAGTTTAGTGTACAGGAGGACATGAAAGTGAAGGTCAAATGGGGGAAACAACAAAGAAGTTTTTCTTCTTAAGAGTGACTTAATTTGATTAAATTTGGCAGTAGTTTTTCTGGCCAGTGACACAGACAAGTAAGTCAACCTCTAAAAGATATATACACAAATTGTAAGAGTGCATGCGTATGTGTATATCTATATGCATGTATACAAAATCACACACATGCAAGTGTAACCATAGTTATCTGCTTCCAGGTTTAAAGTAATCAGCATCCTTTTCTTTACACAGTGCATAGTTAAAGCAAGGAGCTTGTTTCTTAACATGCTGCAGTGGCCAATGTACCACCGGGTTAAAAAACTGCTAAAACAGTAAGAGGCAGAAAAGTCACTCAAGGATTTTTGACCATAAAGGTACAATTTACAGTTTAGGTGCTCTATGAGCCACAATTAGAGAACAACTGAAAGATTTTAGCACGGAAATGATGATTGCATAGTTTCTTGCTGTTACAGCCTTGCCCCTGCAGTTGCCCACCCTGGGGTGCAGACGAGTTATGTTTCTCTGCAGGGGAAGCAGGGACATGGTGAAGCTTACCTGACAGCAGGATGCAATTGAAGATCCAGATGCTGCAGCAGTCAGGAAGCTATGTGAGGCAGTGTAAAGAAATGTGATGCAGCTGTGCCATCCTTTAAAATTCACATCTGATGCCAAGGCTGCAATTACAAGACTTAGCTGCCCCAGTGGCTCTCTGGGACTCAGTAGGTTACATGTGACATTTTGCTCCCAGCAGAGAGCTCGTGCCACCAATATTAACTCATCCCTGTGAATGGTGCAGCTGACTGAGGGAAGGACTTTGCAGATTGAAAATGTTGTTAATGATAATCTGGATTCTGCAGTCTTGACTGCCTTGCTTCCAAAAAACCCAGACTATCTGTGCTGGAATCTTCACTCAATCGAGGGCTTCAAGATACAATTCAGCTGAAACAGTCACTTCAGGTTATTTTCACTCTGTTCAAAACATGAGGGGAAAGCAAGGACTTGCCAACTCAAACAAGACAAAAACATATATAGAAAAGTGTATTTTCAAATTAGTCAAATGCAAACAAGAGAGAATAAAAGGCAGAACTAAATTAAAAAATCTTGGTAGTTTCCCTATGAGCTGAACGTTCTCATAGATACTGGGGCTCTTTGGGTTTGAAGGAGAAATCAACATAAAATGAATATGAAATAGCAACTCACACCACAACTGGCTCAGATTAGGTAGAGATTCCCTGAAATCCTATATATCTAAAATATTTTGGATATCTAACTAGATACCCCTTCCCCAGAACCATGGTTTAGCAGGTTTATGAGATACTGGGAATGTCTAAGGGAAAATATCAGCCCTTTGTGGGAAAAGACCAGCAGCTTTTAATTTCACTCACCGTCTGCAGCACATTCCATTCTGTCTTGTGAAACTGAAAACAAATTTGGCAGCAGGCAGTCATCTGATTTTCATGTAATTCAATAATTTATCATGAAAAATATTCATTTATAAACAATTACTTGTTTTAGAATGATAGCAGCTGTCATTTTGGAGTCTGTACTTCCCCCCACTGGGATATTTTTCTGAGTTTATCCATCATTAAATCATGCAGTGTTCAATGTGTTTGGAATCTGGGCTGAATGCATTTTACAACGTGTTTATGTTTTGTTATGTGCATAATTTCGTTTTTGCTTTACAGACATGAAATCCAATATTACCAGATGTAGAATTCTCTCTTTTCTGACCAGCAACTCTTGATACGATTCTTCGGCTTTTGGGAGGAATTCCCCCATACAAAAACAATATACAAAATATCATCATTTCTATTTTGCAGTCATGAATCTGTAACTATCCAAGTCACACACACAATAAACAGCTCCAGCTCAAGTCCCCCCAGGCTTGACCAAAAGGCTCAAGTAAGCATTGCCTTTTGGATTCAGCTAAAGCGTGCAAGTATTTTCTTTCATTGCTGTCATTCTGTCACAGGGGAAAAGCCGGATAATACCGACCTAGCAGAGAAGACTTACATGTGCTATCAACCTCAGGCAGGACCTGGATGTTACCAGCATAGCTAGGAGTGTTTGTGTGCATAGGAACAACAGAGCTTACAAACCAATATCAAACAATTAATTCATTAGAAACTGTGATAAACCAAGTTCTTTTGAAAACATTTAAAATATGAGTGGTTTGATTAACAACCTTCTCAGTTGTTCATGTTTGTTTCTTGTGACTTCACATGTGCTCAGCTCTCTGAATGTTGTTTCTTTGGATTCACTGTCAAAATGAAGATTAGAAGTAAATTAGAAAAAAAGTAAAGATTAGATAAGATCTCCTTTGAAAAGATTGTTGCAAACTTCCCGTACAAGCCGTTGTTATGGAAATTTAATTATTTTACTATTAAAACACAGATACTTCTATGGAAATGCATATGAAGTAATTAAGCTGGGTTTTTAACACGTTGGAAAGATGGGCAACAAAACGGGTTCATGCTATTGAGGTCCAACCCATTTCTGTTCAACAGAACACTTTAACACGTGCCTACTTTAAGCAAGTGCTTAAGTCATACTGTATGAATTGGCCCAGGGCCAGGCATGCATTCAAGCATCCCTCTCAGCAGGGCAAACAAGCATATAGTTAACTACTTTCCCAGAGTGGGCTGATATAATTTGTCAGATTCACCAATGCACTGAAAGAAAGAGGAACGTGAAAGGGTAAACTAAGAGAGTTGACAGCTGTTATGTGTAGGTTGGATGATATTTGGGGAGAACCTGCAATGCTCAGTAACTGGTCAATTCAGTGGGAGATGGAACTCAAGGCAGACAGAGGCAGAGCAACACACTCTGGAGGCAAATGCCTGAAACTTTTCAGGTTCACAACAAGCTCCTAAATCAAGTGCAACCACTCAGGAAAAAAAAAAAAAAAAAAAAAAAACCAAACCAAAACTTAATTAAACCCTAGCACCATTGTGGACACCTCAATGAACACCTCTGTTTAGCAGGCAGAAGAGGTGGGGAAGTCCAAACAAAACATTGGGACGTAGAAGGAAGGTAATGGAAAATTATGATGAAGTATTAAAACATAACTGAACCAAGGGTGCAAGATTTCACAGTCACTTCTGGTCACCTCTTCTGCTAGATGGCTGATGTAGCTGAAAGGAATAATGGAAACAGAAGGAATAGAGAGATTTTAAAGGTTTGTGGCTATTTGGTTATTTAAAAAAAGAAAAAAGAAAAAAAATGAAAAAAGGAGAGAGACTAAAATGGAACCTGCTAAAGAGGTCAATGACAATGGGAAAACAAACAGATCATATACCTCTACTTATCTCTTTTATTGCTGAGCAAAACAGAAAGGGGTTGTCCATGAAACTTGCCAAAAGCTAAACGAATAATGGTGTACTACCACATTATATTGAAAACCAAGCCAGCTAAATCTTTGCCTTTTAATCATATGTTTCTTTAACCTTTAGATCTCACTGCCCCAACATTTGTGGAATTTGAAATAAATAGTAAAGATTACACAGCAATAATAATACTTGGCGTAACCCCTGCTGCTTAAAACAGGATTGACTCCTGTGCTAGAAACATGGGGCTTCACATTTCTTCACATAATCTGGTTGCTGAGAAGAGGAAAAGATTCTTTTGCTTGGAATAGAGTTGTTGGAATTTTCTCCCATTCTCACTGATGGCAATCCTATGCATTTGTCTGTGAGAATCTACTAAGCAGAGGCTGCATAACAATGTGCACAACAAACCGTTGTTCAAATCCAGCAATTGCTGTGTACCTTCCTTCCTCTATGAAGAAGACTTCCCAGCAAAAATACTAGGTGGGAAAAATAACTGTATTGGACAACATCCTCTGAAAGCAGACATTTGTTGCCCTGTTGGTTTGCCTGTTCCCTCCATGCATCAGAAAACAGCCATGAGCCATGGAAGAATATCCAAATCTCTAAATCATTGCAGAAAGGACAATGACCTTTCTCAACATTGCCTCTCTTGAGGTGACATGACTGACAGCCCAGCTAAAGTGGAAACATTCAAGCTCAGGTTGAATGTGACTCTGAGCATCCTAATCTGGTTGAAGATGTCACTGCTCACTTCAGGGGCGTTGGACTAAATGGTCTTAAAAGTCTCTTCCAACCCAAACTATGCTATGACTGTATGATTCTCTTCTTCTCTTCATCTCTCTTATGCTGTGTCAGAAAAGATATCTCAGTCCTCAGACCTACACCAAGCACAAGTGAAATTAGAACTCTACAAAACAGCTGGTATTTGGGTCCAGGTTCTCTGCTGTCAGGGTTTTATTGAAGTGACAACGGTCAAGAAGGGTTCCCAGTAATACCTGAGCTGCGCAGAGTACTTTCTACCTCCAACGTGTTTTCCAAACTCTACGCCACTGATCCTCAGGGCAGGTCTGAGGGATATGCTTATGTTGCTGCTGCATGGGTGGATGAACAGCAAAGTTAAGTGACATGCCTGAGGCCTTGGTGGGGGACACTTTCAGAGCCAGGATAGTGCAGGGGAATCCCCATTCCAGAAGTCAGAAAAGAACACCAGCACTACAAGACTGGCCAGGATTTTTTTTAGGACTTGTAGGATATTCATAATTACCTTTTGACATTCAGTGTGCCTGCAAGTGTCAGCTTAGAAATTTATGAAAGAAAATAAAAGAAAAACAAACTTCTGAAGGAATGTCCTATATTTGAAATCTGATAAGTGGCTGCTGGTGTTGCTAAGAATTACTGGTTTTAACAAAGGATTTCTGGCAAACCTCCCTGCTCCCCATCTCATGCAACAACACAACCACAGAGCAGAGCTACAGAGCCTGATTAATGCTGAGCTGGTTTCCTCTCATATGTAACCATTCTGTGTTTTTCAGAAGATGTTTTAAACAACTCGGTCAACCTAATTCAAATGTGTGTGAAAAAAACCTTTGAGAAGTAATAATTTTGCGGTAATGCAGAGTTATAAACCAGCCAATGCTGGTTTTACACAACATACAGCCTTTCTTTACTGCTGGGTCAAATAAGATGAGTGAAGTTTTTCAGCCAGCAGTACACAACTTGCAAAGGCTACACAGCAAGATGCTGCTGGTTGTATTTGTAAGGGCTGAAGATGTACAACACAACCTCTTCAGTATACTGGGGAAAAGCAAGCTAATCCCTTACTCTCTAAGAGTAGTTACAACCTGCTTCCCATTGCTGCTCCTACATCCACTCCAGTGTAGCTGTGGTTTTGGTCAGCATTTGCATTCTCTTCAGTGTGTTGGGAAGAAGGGAACATAAGGAGCTGCTCATTCATGTCTTTCTGGCCTGTGTCCTTTTGACAGAACAAACACTGAGGAAGTTTTCTGAGGTTTCTTCCTGTCATGTGTTTTCTCACTGGGGTTTATGTTGTCCGGTCCTGTAGAAACCACACTGTGGAGACAAAAGTGGAGAATGACCCCACATATGCATATGAGAGAAACCACATCTTTCAGGCCAGAAGAAGCTCAAAATATCTCTTAGCTCAACAAAACATCTCCTTACTCTGTGCTACCCTGGCTAGCTAAGTCTGGCTTATACTTTTGCATTTAGAATTTCTGTTTTTATCTGACTGGTGAAGTTCAAAATGTAATTCAAACCTCTGATACATACCTGTGCTTGGTTTTATTCCCTATAACCCTTGAAGGCCAGATTTGAGACTCCTCCATCTCTTCCTGTGCATTCCTATCTCCCCTGCCTCTGTTATCTCTGCTGCGCCATGGTACAGCACAAAGTATCATTATCTCTCCTCCAATCCAGTTCCCACCCAGACTTCCTCCTTCTCCTTTCATGACTCCTTGGAGATGGTAACCTGCACTCATGTGGGGTGAATGGGCACACAAATTTCACACAAATTTCATTCCCCTCGGTGTGAATCTCTGACAAACACTGCGGTCACTGCAATGCAAAGATAGCAAATATTTCAAAGAGAAAATAAATTAGCCCACAACTGCTAGGCAAAACAGGCTTGATAAATGGAAGTTTTAGTCAGCAATGTTTAAAGTGAAATCAGTAAAGTGTGCATAATGATGGATGAGTCCAGAGATTTTTATTAAATACAATAGCCTAAAGAAACGTAGGGAGCTGTTATAAATGAAGTGAATGCTAGTTTAACTAAAACAACTCTTGTTTAGAGAAAAATGTTGGGATTTATTATCCTATTAGTTGCTTTTTTTCTCCCTCCTCCTTTTTTTTTTTTTTTTTTTTTTTTTTTTTTTTTTTTTTTTTTGTATGGAGCAGCTCTCAGGGTGTCCTGGGCAGAAAGTCAAATTCTCCATTTACCCAAGATGTTTAAAAAACATCCTCTTGAAAGTTGAAACTACTGAGTTTTTGATGGTACAACATAAATATATTTGAACTGTTGTCAGTACAAACTAGGCATCTTGAAAAGTGTAGTACATCTCCACTGGACATAATATTATTAATGTCTTTGAAACAACTCAGAATTTATTTTGAAATAGCAAAGAGGTTTGATTCACTTCCAAAAGGAGCTGTAATCCAAAAATGCCTCCTATTATAATATTTTAACTGAGTGGATGTACAGAAAGACAAACACAGCATTTTTGAAGGCTCAGCTGACTGAAAATTAGTTTGGAAGTGTCTGCTGGGAACCAGTTTGTATTGTATTGTTGCTCAGACTTAAAGCCTCTACCTCATTCTTAGATTGAAGAGGTTGGGTTTTACTGGCCCCACAGCCAATACCAGTCCAGCATGGAGGATGGGTTGCAATGTGTGTTGTGGGAGTGCAGGCTCTGATCTCCTGTCTTACCCCTTTGCAAAGATTACGTACCGCAGAAATGTCCCAGAGACCCTGCTGAAGCCTGTCTCTGATGCTCCTAGCCCTACTGGACCTGCTCCCATCCTGATAAGACACATTGGAGATGGGGAAGAGAAATGTCTGAAGCATGGAGGTCTTCCACAACCTCCAACTTTTCAGATGATATTTTGGGGAACAGGATGGTCTGAGGCAATGTAATCTAGTTTAGATCATGATTTCTGCTTTTCTCATCTTCCTGTGCTGTCTTTCCTTCCAGTCTGATATGAAAAATTTGAATTGAAATAATGTGCTCTGATGAATTTTCCTAGTATGACCTAAAACATCAGAGTTAATTGCTGCACAATGCTGGATTATGCTGAACACTTTGAACAGCTGAGTGTCACATGGTTAAAAATGGGTTTTAGTCGTGTGTCAAACTATTGCCAGTCTGCTTTCACCATAGTGAGTGCTGTGATGTATTGCTTACTCATGCTATAGAAAAAGAAAAGAAAACAGTTCAAAAATTCACATATAAATGACTAAATAAGGCTTGCAATGGAAGAACTGTTCTATGTCCTTTTAGCTTTAAAGTATGTCTGGGAAAACTCCTGGCTTGAGACTAATTTAGATGACTTATGAATGGACAGTTAGCTAGCAAGGGTGGAACTTAGTTTTCTGACTCAGTGTTATTTCCTTGAAGTCATAAGAAGTCTCCAAAAATCATCCAAAAGGAGGAGAAGAGAAGCAAGACAAAAATTCAGTTTGTTCCTCTGGTGCTGCTTTCACTTTCCACCTTATGGTAGACAAAATGCTCAGCATAAGTGCTCTTATTGGTAAACTTGAGCTTGTAAAAAAGCTCATGTGCCAAGAGTTGCTTGGGAATTGCTGGAGTAGGTGGGTGGCAATGGGTGTGGATTAGAACAGTGAAAAGCCCTCGGTGTTCTGGTGCATGGAGAGCTGAGAAGACTCTGGGTCATGCCTCTCCTGCACAGTTGTGCTCCCAGAGGGAGACAGTGTGTGTGAGTTTTCAGCCACAAGCACTATCTAATCAAACACCTTGTTGTTGCTTTAAATGTAAAGCTTCCCCTTAGGGTAGGAAAAGCAGCAATGCTTAAAACTGAAGTGTGATGCATAGACTTCTGTTCCCCAAGATAAGTTATGTTATATCTAAACTGGTGGACCAGGTGTATCTTGGCTTTGTCCCACCTCTGTATCAGTCTGAAACCTGGATTCTCCCCAGCCTCAGGATTTAGAAATGAAATCAGGTGCATGGGCAGAATGGAGCAGTGACACAACTGGCCAGGCCACACATCTGGACTCTGCTGGCTCAGAGGGTACATTTTTCCCTCAGCCTCTCAGTTCAGGGAGACTTAGGAAACAGCTCTTTGCATTTCTTGTAAAATCACAGTCATGGAATCACAGAACATGCTATGTTGGAAGGGTTCTACAAGGATCGTCAAGTCCAACTCTTGGCCCTGCACAGACCATCCCCAAGAATCACACCATGTGCCTGAGAAAATTGTCCAAATACTTCTTGAACTCTGTCAGTCTTGGTGCTATGACGACTGCCTTGGGAATCCTGTTCCAGTGCCCAACCATCCTCTAGGTAAAGAACCTTTCTCTAACATCCAACCTAATCCTCCCCTGATCCAAGCTCAGGACATCCCCTTGGGTCCTGTCACTGGCCACTGCAGTCTCTATGGCCTGTGCATCATATCCCAGTGCTGGGAGGCCACATGATGGAATGATGCCCATGGCAGAAAGACTGTTCATATGGAGCTCACCAATTAGAAACTGTCTAGGTTGGATTTTGCAGCAAAGCCCATTCACTTTTTAACAATGTCTCCTTAAAAGAACACAGATACATAAAATGGGACTTAAGGCAGAACTCAAAGAGATGAACTGCGTCTCCCAAAAAAACTTTAGTAGACATATCACTCTGACTACAGATGTCCATCAGAGAAGGAGGACAGCAAGCCCAGGACTGTGTTCCTGGAGTTAGCCAACTAAGACTGAATCAGCCCTAATTTCTTATACCTGACTCAAGAATAGTCCAAGATTTTTAAATTTTAACATGGAGAAAATGCAAAACTTTTTGTGGCCATAAGCTGGAAATAAACAGCCAGCCAACACAGTAAAAGTAGTATTTTCCTGTGTCCAGTCTGGGTTACCTCCCTTTCCTTTAGCCTCTCAGAATCTGGAGAGAAAGACCACAAAATATATTGCATTAGTGACAATTCCTCCTGGAACCAGCACTTGCTGCTGCTGCTGGCTCTGCAGGGCTGCTGTGAGCTGGCCCAGCTCTGCACAGGCACCTGCAATTCCTGCTGAGTTTTCATTCCTGCCAGGCTCCAGCTCCTGTAAAGAGCAATTCCCATAATCCAGCACATCAGGACTGTCAGCTCCAAGGTAAGCAGGTCAGAAGCTTGGGTTTCTGCAACACTGCTGACATATGCCCATTTTGGAGCAATAATCCTCAGCTTGAGGCCCATGACTCAAACTGTGCCTTATGCATCTGGCACGTGTGCTGACCACTGAGGGTGACTTGCTGCTTGAGGCTGGTGCTCACACTTGCAAGTCCTCTCGGGTGGCAGGATCCATCCTCATTTTCCTGCCAGGTAGGAGGGGAGATTGGCAGAAGAAACATATTCTTCTACTTTGGTTTGAGTGCCAAGGAGAGGTGCAACCTAATGGCAGAAAGTTTTACTATTCTTCCTCAGCTATTTAAGAGAGGAAGTGGATAAACCAGCCTGAGAAGAGGAATATTTGTGCTGGACAGAAGATGCCACTAGTAATACAAGGCAAGAATTAAACACTTGCCTTGTGCACAAAGTCTAGCAGTTTTCTTCTTTTCACAAGTTGCATCTGCACAGTAATAACAAAATGTAATCCTTTAACCCCACACAGATTAATGGAATTTACTAGTTTACAGCTTTTTTTTCTGCCTTTTTTTTTTCATTGAAAGTGATATTAAAGTGTGATCTAGCTAGTATGAAAGAATCAACCACATATGTAAATATCTCAGCAGGTCATAGCAGCACTGGGGACCTTGAGCATCCTACCTCCTGTGAAGCATCATCAGTCTCATTTAGAGATAGGGGTACAGACCAGACTGCAGCCTGTTTTTAGCCTGGTATCCACCAAACTCAAGTACCATCTACTTATGTCCTGGCACAGGCAGGAGTTTATCAGGACACAATAGGACCCCTTGGCACTGAGTCTCAGAGACATAGATGGCTCAACTGGGCAGGGCTAGAGAAGGCAGCATTTTTTTTTCACAAGAACCCTCAGTCCCAGACAGTCCTCCTGTCCTAGGTGGACTTTGCCCTGCAGCAGCTTCAAGGGAACCAACCAACCAGATATTATTAAGGCGAATTTTTGTCAAGTAGCAAATTCTATCTCAAAATCAGATAAACCCACAGACAATGTATTTTCACAGCTAGTATCTAAAGTGTCACATCAACAGGATATGTGGGCATTTCCATTCAGGGGAGGAGGGAATTTAGCAAACAGTTCTTCCTGACACAGTCGCTGTCACAAATCCGTGCTGGGAACACCTCCACATTATCAGAAGTGGGAGAATGCTGAAGAACCAGCTTTAGGTAGAGATACAAGAATCCAGCTATGCTGGCTCAGCATGCAATGCCAGGATTAGCTTCTTTTGAAGACTAAATGAAAATAATCCTTTTTCTTCCTTTGGAAATATGTACTCTCAAATAATTCCCAGTACACCTATTAGCAGCTCAACCCATTAGCAGTCTACATGTTTCTACATTATTCTGGCAAGCTTTAGACATCTCTGATCAAGACAAAGTCTTAGTGAAAATTTGCCAAAGCTGTGTGTCTGTAATCACATCACTGCATTTGGCAGCTGGATTGGTACATATGGCAAAGTTCAAAGATTTGGCAAAGCAAGCTCACCTTCAAAGAGTGTTCTGAGTTACTGGAAAATGAATTCTGTTTGACTGATGCTAAGTGTCAAGGCTTTTTTTTTTTTTACAGCAGTAAAACTGAATCCAATTAGAAGTAAAGAAATGTATTTTCAAAGACAGTAATGAACAAACATTTAGATATGATACATAGTTTTTATAAATTAAATTACCAGGTTAAAGCAACCCTGGGAAGGTGATTGTTAATTCAGCTAAATCAGTATCCATGCTTCCTTGAGACTGATGATTCCATCAACTTAACCCTGGATGCTTCCTGTATTCAATTTGACTTTTCTGAAATTTGTATTCTTTCTGGAACACTGCACATAAATACACAGATGAAAGTCTTTGTTGCATCTGAACTGCAGGAAAAATGGTTTAGAAGCACAATATCAAAACTGGAATGTCAAGAATCTGAAAGTTAGGAAACACTAGAATCACAGTTGCTTCTGAACTGATAATCTACCCTGTGCTCATACATACCAGGTAACCTTGTGTACGCTGTTGCATGCACATTTTCCTAAGGAGTCTTTTCTTGTGTTGTCCAGCCATAATGCAGGTGGAGGGGCTGAAATCTTTCCTGCTCACATGCGAGTTCTGCATTATGGGATGGATGCAAGTCCTCCTCTAACCACCAACAGCTGGAGCCCTGCCTCTGCTCTAGCAACAAGCCACAGCAGAGACACTAGCCAGTGCCTGGCACAGACCCAGCATGGATGCTCCAGCCTGTGGCACATGATGAAGAGACTCAGGGGAGGTGCAAGACACCTTTTCTTCCTGACAGCAAATCTGTGCCTTTTACTAACATAAACAGTGAAGTTAATGCCTAAACCACAGTCGGCAGGTCTTTTGTTGATGATTCAGGACACTTTGTTCAGGGAGACCTCTCTCTGTTAGCTTACAGGAGTCCCAAAACACTGAATCATGCTGGTGTTAGCAAAGGGATACCTTGTGGGGTACAGGGCACTTCAGCAGTCAGCAACCCAGACTAAATTATTCTATCCTCTGACAGTCATATCTCGCTCTATATGGGATATACACACACCTGTGTGAAGCAAAGCAGATCCTCTGCCAGAATTACAGCACCTGATAGAAATCTGGGACCAGGGACTGGTGATATACCTCAGTGGTCATGCAGAGTCACCATCTTTAAGCTCAGAGCATACACAAGTCCAAAGGGGTCACAAGTTGTCTACTCCAGACACCTTCAGTAAATCATCCATTTTCTTTGAAGCAATGTCTCTGCTTGATTCAGCAGATTCTTTTTCCTTTCTTGTTTCCTAAATTACTTTCTTTAGCTTTTGAAGGAGGATCTCTCTGCCTCTTTTTGCTTTTGTCTTAAATAACTGCAGGTGAAAGAAAAAAAAAAGTAATAATTTTGTAAGTAGGATGCAAGTATGGATTACTTAACACTTGATCACGTTTACTGCAAGGTACTTGGTCTACAGTGCCACTGATCTCACTTTATTTTAATGCTGTCACTGTTAGCCATCTATTCTAAGAAGGTAATATAAGCATTTCCTACTTACCCACAGTAATACCAGCTATTTAGTAGCTGGGAGAACTTTCCAAAACAGCGATTACAAAGCTCAAACACCAGCCATTTCTGAATCAAAACAATGAATGATTGCAGGGTTCTTTTGCATGAATACATGGTACACTGTGGTTTAGAAACATCTGTTGGCTGAGTTGTATACAATAAAGATACACAGAACACATGGCACTGCCATTTGCATTTAGTATGTCACTGCTGTATTAGAAGTGGAGAAAGATTACAAAATCCTTGAAAAGCCAGCAGAATGTAAGATGACAGATGTATGAGTCATGGAGAGCACTGTGATAACAGTAAATATTAACAAAACTGCCAAATATAGAAACAGCAGTCAGAGTAAGTTTTCGGTAAACTGGCAAAGACCTGATAGCTGTGCTCACACTGCAGAGTTGTTAAATTGGCCTTGAAGGGGGATAGATTGCCTTTGTATCTTCTTTTTCCACTGTTGTTGTTGTTGGCTGGACTTCGCGAACGAAGATTTTGGGATAAGCCTGCGCAGTGGATTTTTTAGGTGAGGCACAGTGTGCGTGGAACTGGCCCCACCCCCTTTACTCCTGAGGTTCATTTTGCCACGGCCGAGCACGCTCGGACAGTGACAGTGAGTTCCTCAGGATTCGAACCGGTGTCCTCAGAGGAGGAACCGGCTCCACAGGCGGCAAATTACACCACTCGGCCAACACCTGCCGCTTTTTCCACTATGGTGCATGAAGAAAGCTCAAATGGTAGTTTCAGGTCTCTTCCCATTCCCTTAATTTTTACATACACATCTGCTGTGATAATAGATCTATTTTAACTATCACCAGAGCCTTCTTGCTCAAAGGAGCCATGTACCAAAATCCCCATATGGTAGAGAGCCCCAGGAGATCCAGCATGTGCCTCAGAGACATTATAGAATGGTGAAATCAAAGAATGATTCATAAGTGAGAGATGAGAACCAAACTCCAGCATTTGCATTTCTAGATGAGGTTGGTCTTGATGCATCTCCTCATCTTTGGGGGGCTCTTGCACAGCTGACTGAAGCAGCTCTCACTGACGCACCTCCTTCAATAAGCCATGGTCTATGTCTCAGTGTCTGGTGTACTAGCATGGTTGTGCTGCTGGCCACAGTGTATACCCTCAGCTGGAAGTCTGAAGCTGAACTCAGGAGTCACGTACTCATGGGTAGACAGTGGCATAGCATATAACTCAAACAGTTATAAGCCAGACTGATTTAAAAAAAAAAAAAAAAAAAGAAAAGCTTGTTTTGCTTGGTTTTCTGTCATATTAATGCTATTTTTTCCTCTAAGAAAAGACTGAGATTCTTATACCACCCCTGATTTCAGAGCTTAGGCATTTGTGGAAAACACCATCTTCTCTGAAACCGTGAGGGCTTTTGGCATTTCTGCACAAAGAACTGCATTTTCAGAAGCTGGGATGAGAGTGCACAACTCCAAGTCTGGACACTAAAAGGCATTTGTAAATCTTTGTCCTACATGGCAGTCCTCATCAAAATCCTGCTGGGGCTAGTTTTACAAAGTCACTTCTTGAATCACCCGTGTACATTATGTTGAAGCAAATTGTCCATCTGACTGCCTTTCAATAAAGGGGAGTGGGTCTTTTTGGTTGCTTACTGCCCCACCTGAGGTAGTTGGACCTGAGAGGAGCCAAACTGTGTTCAGCCAGTTCTCTCCTCTCCCACTTTCTCTGAGCACATGCCTGCCTGCAGCAACTTCAGCTTAACTGATACCAGTGTGACTTCTGTGCCCGCTGACCACAATAGGAGCTCCAGCTCCAGAAATGGGGTCTGAAATGGCTTGGCTGAATCCACAAAGGCATCTTGATCAAACCACCTTGGATTTAGTATAAGCCATAATTTGTCAAAGGTCTGTGATTTTCTGAATTTGTTAAAAAAATCCAAGACACTTGGACAACACTTGGCACTTGGGTTTATAACACAATTGTCCATGAAAGCGGCTAATCTTCTGTCAATGTCTGCAGAAAAAACTCACATGAGCCTATGGTAGTTATCATCATGGCTAGACTTCGCGAATGAACATCATGGAAAAGTGGGTGATCCCTCAAGCCTGCACAGTGGATTTTTTAGGTGAGGCACAGTGTGCGCAGAACTGGCCCCACCCTTTACTCCTGAGGTTCATCTGCCAGGGCCTAGCAAGCTTGGACGGTGACAGCGAGGTCCTCAGGATGTAGGTTTGGTTAGAGTATCCTTCTCTTAGATGGATGGCCTTACAGGGCTGAGCGAGCTCCATCTGCCCCGGTTTGGAGTTAGAGTTGTCCTTCTCCTAGGATGGTTGCCGAGCGGCTGACAAGCCCATCCGCCCTGAGGACACACTTTGTCTGACCCTTCAGTTGAGACCTGACCAGCATGGGAGACTCTGCCGGAGGCATAAACCTCTGCTAGTATAGCTCACAAGCTCATAAGGGCACACAAGATTCTCCCCCACGACAAGGGGGTGTCCGTGGTGAAGATGGTAGTTTTATGTTATAACAGAAACCCTACATATGATAATGGGGTAAACACAATATGGTTTAGGCATTTTACAACTTTGGGCAAAGCATTTAAAAATGAAGGTTAAAACTGCATGGGATTATGTCTGTAGAGACCAAGTGTGGTAGGAGAGGGTTAGTTGCCCACCTGATCACTTATGCACTAACTTTCAATTAAAGCACAGTGATTTGGCTAAACAAAAACACCTACAGCACTGTTGTTGTTGTTGTTGTTGGCTGGACTTCGCGAATGAAGATTTTGGGATAAGCCTGCGCAATAAATGTTTTAGGTGAGGCACAGTGTGCGTGGAACTGGCCCCACCCCCTTTACTCCTGAGGTTCATTTTGCCACTGCCGAGCACGCTCGGACGGCGACAGCGAGTTCCTCCAGGATTCGAACCGGCGTGCTCAGAGGAGGAGCCAGCTCCACAGGCGGCGACTTACACCACTCGGCCAACGCCTGCCACACAGCACTGTTAATATATATTAAGTCTAATGATCAGTCTGTTAAACCAAATAAAGTATAACTGTCAGTGTTGATGAGTTTAGAGGATGGGATGTTGAAAGACTCCATCAGTTTGTGGACTGCTGACTTCTTTCTACAAGATAGTTTTTACCCTTGACTCCCAGCATGAGGTTCAACCCCTCTTACACCTCTGGGCTCTGCGTACAGTTGGCTGATGCACAGTATGATCCAGGATTACTGTTTAGGGAACAGCTTTAAAATTGACTCACTCAGCAAATAGCTGCCAGGAATTGGCCAAAAGGAAATGAGAAGGGTAGACGTGTTACAAATCTGGCCCTATTCATATGACTGTAAGGAGGAGTTAGGTGCCATTCTAGATCTCCTGAGGGAAGGTGCTACAACCTCGGGTTTGGAGCTGGCAGAGATCCCTTCCTCCTTTCAATGCCCGGGGAAGTGGGCCATTCCATCCCACTACCAAGGTATACAACCCTTATTTGCTTCACATAAAAAGTCCTTTGCTTTATTTGTAACATGATTTTTCCATATTTTTGCAGAAATTTCTCTAAGCAATAGACTACTGTCAGTGTCACGTTTCTTCTCCTCCTCTAATATGCCCCCAGTGGGTCTGAGGACCCAGGTCTAAAGCTCTGGCATGCATATCCCTCTCTAGCTCCCATGATCTTGCTCATTGTGGTTCTTCTGCAGCCTGAATAGGTTTTCTGCTCACCAGACCTGCATCTCACATAGCTGATGCTCCTTTTTCTCTCCAATTTAGAGATAAATATGCATTTTCCTTTCTTGCATGAGGGCTCAAAATACTGGAAAAAGTAACCTGTTAGCATAAGATCAGGAACAGCAAGGACTGCTACTCCAAAAATATCTCAGCTGAGTTTGTATTATATATTCCATTGGTTACTACAAATACAGAAATTTCCATATTTTCAGTCTGAATCTATTTCTAGGAAAATTTATAGGCATGTCATCATGGCTATTCTTCTTACTGTTTTTGCCTTCCTTATGAAAATTTTCAGTAACAACAATTTTATTTTATTTTAAAATATTTATTTCAAATAGAGTGAGGTAGGATATCTGAGTTCAGTCCTGTGTCTGTCTTTAGTCTAGTCCTCTTTTCTCTGCACAGATTCCTTGGGGTTTGGTAAAAAAAAAAACCAGCACTGAAATTACTTTGACTGATATGTTTCTTTGAACCTATTTTTCTTCTACATGTGAAAAAAATAATTCTTCTAAATATTTAGGAATTTGCCCTCTTTCCTCAAGTAGCCTAAGTACCTGGAGGCCCAGTCCTACAAAACTTCTTGATTGCCATCCTTACTTAGACGTGGTTCCCTGGAGACAAGGGGGAACTTGCGTGACAGAGGACTGTAAACTGAACCCTGAGAATGGAAATGCAATTTTTAAACAAGGAAAAATGAAGCATCAATGTGGTTGACATTGCTTCCCACTTTGGATTATGTATTGTATATAATCCAATTTAGACCAGTCAAGGAGGGCAGAAGACTTTCATGAGCCAAAACCCAAGGAAGGGGAGAGCCTAAATCCTGTGAGATTTTGTTTGTATTTCAGAAACTAGCCAGAGAGGAAATGCATTTTAAAAAACCAAATTCCATTACTTAGAGCTGACCTGTGATTCTTTCAGTCTCCTTACACTCCATCTGCATGTTCCCTCTGGCTTGCACGCTACCATCTCTGAAGTTCCTGCTACTAATCACTACAATATGATTCTCTAGCCTCAATGTTAACATTAAATGTAGTGGCTTTCAGCTGTAGTCCTCAAAGCGTTGAGAAAATAAACCCCCCACTAAAAGCCATTTTCAACCTCATGTCACCCGGGACCACAAGGACCACCAGCAACTGTCTTGTGTTGAATTTTGATCGGTTGCTTTCGCCTTTCCCCCCAACATGTATTTTTACAGGGTTTGCAGCTACAGAAATACTGGAACAGCAATTTCATCTCCCACAGGTTGGCATCTTCTGCAATGCCCTGCTCCTCATTTGTAGTTCAGAATCAGTCCTGAACATTGCCTTTAATCTGTTTGTGACTGGCTGTGAGAAATATACTATGAGTGCATACAGACATGCGTGACCCTGGACATCTTTTCCAATCTTAATGATTCAATGATTCTTTGTAAGGACAATTTTGACCTGAAGATTCATAAAAATTAACTGCAGATTGAAATCCAACTTAGCATTTAAAAGGATAGTGTGCATAGCAAGGAGATGTTTCTGCATGTTTACATCCTTTTTCTATACGCTCCTTCCATTTACCACTGCAGCTGAGACCCTTGGTCTCTCATCAGATGCTGACAGCCACACCAGTGTGGCTGGAGCATCTCTTTTCCCATCTGGTGCCCCTCCTTCTTCAGGCAGGAGCATCCAGGAGGTCACAGGTTATTCACAGAAACTAACAATTTCTTGAATAATATTGACTTCTCAATGCAGTCTTGGCTTGTCTCTAAAAGCTTTTCAGGGTTGATGGCTTGGGACTCAGGCATGATGTCCGGGCAAAACTCACAAAAGGACACACATGGCACTAGCACTACTATTTTAAGTGATAATAGGTCTGGGTCTAATACATGTGACTTCAGAAAAGGTGCATGAAGTACAAAGGGGAGTGCAGGTGCATTCAGATTAGGTCTCTTTTCTCTCCTGGTTAGAGCTGCAGGATGGGACCTGAGCTGTGCTGTGCAGGCCTGTAGTAACACCATAGAGGGATGTTTGGCACTGCACAGGGACCATGTCACTTAGTAGTGGAAGAGTCAAGTGGAGCAAGGTGGATGGAGGAGGAGAGAAACCAGCCCTCGTCTATTCCCTGCCAGATCACACCTGTCCATTCATCTCTGTGGTCATTGTCAGGGGTTCCCTCAGTAGACAGCTGCTCAATGGAGCTCTGCTTCTGCTCTGCTATTCCTCACTGCTCCTGGGAAGAAAAACAACTTGAGGGAAAACGTTTGTACCTGTTCCTGGGAAAAGCAGGGAGGTTGCCTCACACAGAGCTCACTGGAGTGTTGGTTTTGCCCCAGGTTTCAAACCCACCTGTGTACCAGCAGAGCTGTGGTGGCAGCAGCCATCGTCTAGTGAGCATGGAGGGACACCTGGGCAGGGCAACACCTTCCCCCCTGGCACCTGGAGCTGGAAGAGATTATGTCTTGCCACAACATGTACCTATGGAAGATAACAAAAAGGGAGTCTGAACTAGCTCAAGACATGTGTTGGAGAAAGACAGATGACTTTGTGGCTTGAATTTATTTAGTGTCCATATAGATTTCCTATAAACATGGCCTCTGTTCATCCAGCTGTTCCTCTGACAGTGTGGAGAAGAGGGTTACTGAAGTAGATGGACCTCAAAGATGATCTTCTGGAGGCCATTCTGCAAGTGACTATGTCTTGCCCTTGTAAAAGGCAGGTTTGAGGGCCTAGTAGTTCTTCTCTATCTTTTGACACCATGATCCCACATGACCCTGGCTGATGTTTCCTCCTCTTCACCACCTGGAGTCTCCAACTGCTCTCCTGCTCTGTCACTCAGGAGGCTGAGTGTTTCTGCCAAAGCAGCTGCTCCATATGAGATCTGACACTGAAAGAGGAGGGAATTTCATTCACCCGAAACAAAATCCTGTGTAAATTTAGGAGTGTCAGGAAGGAATATTCTTGGCTTGTCTTTCATCTGTACTGTAAAGGATGTATCTAGTGAGTGGTGAGTGGTGATAGTGAGCTGCAACCAAATCCTAATCAGCCAGAATATGGTCACAACCAATAAACTGATCATCCTCTGCAAATTCCAGCCTCTCAGGAAGGGTCAGAACCTATTTATACAGAGTGAGAAAAGACTTCCACAAGCCCTGGAACAGCAAGAGCACTTTTTTCACTGACACTCGCTTTCTCTCCACAAAACAGGGCAGGAGAACAATTGACCCCTTCTTCCCTGGTACATGGCACTAGAATATTTGGTTAATATAAAGTTTTTTGTTGTTGTTGTTTGTTTTTGTTTTTGTTTTTGTTTTGTTTTGTTTTTCTGAAGAAGAAGTTAGAAAGGCACTCACCTATTTGTGAATTTATGTTGAATTTCATGAGTGATTCTCATTGAATAAAAGAGTGAGTTTGAGAACATCACAATGTTTTATTCGGTTGCAATATTTGTGAAACAAAACATTTGGTTTCAGAAAAAATATTTTCTACTTGAAATGTTACCTTTAAAAAAAAGTCTAAAAGGATATTTTAAAAAAGGTTTTGCCATTTCCAAAGGAGGTAGAATTTTCTCTGTGAAGTCAAGGGATCTGTATAAAGTTAATCTCAGATGACGGATTTTTCTTTTTAATTAGCTTTGCCAACTGCTGTCCTCCTCCCTGCTGTGTGCTTCACTTTGGTTTGGCAGGAGCTGGCTCCATTAGTTCTGTTCCTCTCCTCCTAATATCCTGTATCACTCTCTAGGCCAAATGGTCATTATTCACCCAACCCAGTTTAGGTCCCTTTTTACTAGAAAATAATCAGAAAACATTTCTGGAAAAATATTATTTCCATTTAATTTTTATGGAAATGAAAATTACTTGGAGTCCTTAGGTTTCATGATCTAGTAAAGTGCAGTGAAGAAGCTTCAGTGACCCCAAGGTCACACAGTTTGCTTGATCCAAGAACAGGTAGATTTAGCTCAGGAAAAATCTTGGTTCACTGCAGATTCAGTATTACTGGTTGTCACTGTTCCAGGGGAACAGTATATATTCCTCCTAATATATTCCTCCAACGACATAAGAAAAAAAAATCTAATGATTTTTGACAGCCCAGCGAACACTTCTAGTCATATGTTGAAGCACCATGTGAACCCAACTGGGACTACCTATCTTGTGTTCAGATGACTTCTTATCAGGGAAAGCCTGCTTGTATCATCATTGTCATCATAACCCCAAGTGCTTCCTAGTCTTGGGTGAATCATAGCACCACGATCCAAAAGGGTTGCAGTTGCTTACACAGTTACTTCACTGGTCTGTTGGACTTGGAATTACCAAAAACCTAAGTTATATCTTCATTACTGTAATTCAGTTGCATCCAGTTAACCAAGGTCACCATGGCTTTGGATAACAAGGAACACACAATTATGACATTTGCTATGTTTGTCAGAATGCTGCAAACATTTGATCCCAGCAAATGTGTGCCTGGCCTTACTCACAGCACCCTCCTCTGCAGCACAACCTTGCTCTCCTTTGCTTATGTATAAAATCTCTTTTGATTTAAATCCTGGCTCATTGAAATAGGTGGCAAACCTCCTATTCTGTTCAGAAGTGATGATTTCACAGACATTCCAAAGAGAAAAACCCTTTCCCTTTTGTACTTTGTACTTTGTACTTTGTGTTATCTGATGTTAAATTATATCTGATGATATTTCACTGACATGGTGAAAAATTAAAAGGGATCAGGTAAACAATTTCCTATGAGCTGTACCTAGAAGATCAAATGTGACCATATCATGATTAAACAAAGAAACTACATGGTTAGCAACTGCCAAGTGGAGATGTGATTTTTCATACTGAATAATCAGTTTGTTGGAAACTGAGTCTAGACACACTCAATAAGAAACTGACATTTTTTAAAAAGGATGATAAGGAATTACCAACTGGGATAACTGACCTAGGCACATGATGTAGTTTTCTCTTCTTGAAGTCTTTAAATAAAGGCATTTTAATAAAAGACACATCTTTGTGTATATAGGATTTTGTTCTTTTCTGAAATAATTTGGAATTCTCAGATCTCCATGCATATATAGATCAGACTAAATAATACAAGTGCTTCTCCTTTTAAAACTTGCAGTTTTCTTTCTAAAGAAATTTACTACTTCATTGACAACTCTTGCTTTATTTCTGATCATTAGATTATTACATTTATCATTATATCATATTATATATATATCATATATATTATATATATATGATATAATCATTATATATCATTAGATCATTACAATTATTGCTTTCTTGATTGCTAACACATCTATTACATTAGAAAATTGTATAAACTGTTTTCAAATGTATCGAGTTTACAGAACTGCCATGTTAGACATTTTGTTACCATTTTTTGATCACAGAGCTGCAGGGATGGGAAATAATATTGCAGACAGGGCTGAAAAGATAAAGTTAATGACTTTGTATTGCTTTTGCATAAGTCATCATCAAACTTGGGAGTTATGTTCTGTACAGTAATGCCTCATAAAAGTGTTTCTGAATCTTCATTTTGACCATTTTTTGTCTATAACATAAACATTTTTGTCCACAGAGTATCCTTTTACCTTTAGATATCTGACCTTTCACAAAGAAGAGCTTCGTAGTGTGCTGTTTATGCATTAGGAAATGTGATGCTTATCACACTTCCCTTGCTTCCCTACTTTGTTGGAACTCAGCAAATGGGTCCCTAATTATTTCTTTATGAGTTAAACCAGATCATTTTCTCCTGTGGGGATGGGTCAGTCTAAAAGCCAGAGAAAGTGAAATCTTGATCCTTTTGGGGCAGAAAATGTCTTTCTCAAAGAAAATATAGGAGCAGTAGCATGTTGTCATTGTCAATACCAAAGTAACAATTTTCTCCAAGTGGAAATTGAACCTAAAATCAGTAGACATGGAAATATTACATAAATGACTAATTTTCATGCAAACATCTCATGTGTAAAAGTTGAATTTTACACAGCTCAACAAAATAAGTCATTGCCTTCTGTCCAAAAGAGGAACCACTAATGAAGTCAGTGAAGTTATGAATTCAGCAGCAAGTAATGGCAAAGGAGTGAGGTTGAGACGATATGTAAGAGCACAGAGAACAACTCAGAGGCACCAGCATGAGAAGGAAACAGACAGAACGGGCAGGCTGGAGGGTGACCTGGTGGGCTGCAGTCCCAGCTGAGTTCTCCACCCTGGCTCTGGGGGACCCCACCCATGAACATACCATGTTTGGCTTCCCTTTTGGCAGGTTATTAATTGTAAGAGAATGGATCGGAGTTCCTCTTTTTCAGTTCCCCAACCCCACTCTCCCCCACCCTACTGTAAGCAGATTATTAGAATTTCCTTTTCCTATGCTAATTATACTCCTGAAAATACTTTCAGCTTAAACCAGAGCATTTTGTTCAGTGATTCAACATAAAGCTATTTCATCCCTTCCTAAACAAACAGACTCCACTCTTGTTTTGCTCTTGCTCTGTCTCTTGGAACTATCTTGCACTAGTTTCTATGACCTGTTGTTTCACATTATGAATAAATTGGTTTTCTTCACTTTGGTTATCCCCTAATCCCTTTTAGGCATATGATAGTTTTGGAACTTTATACAGTGTCTCTGGTTAATGTACCTCTGAGAAGTTAGATAAGGCTGATCCTTATTTAGCCTGCATTCAGTAGAAATACATTGAGTTATTTTTGGCTGAGTGCCCTTTTAATTTTCCAAGCTCTCAAATGGAGTCATTTAAAGTATAAAAATGTATGAACATCTTTCCTCTGAAGTAAATGGCACTCTTTTTCTTGGCTTAATTTCCTTTGGAAGTAAAAGCTATACTATGCTTCACTGATACCAACAATCAGTAATGTAGTGTAGGTTGCCAGACATAAAGATTAGATAAGTATTTGAATTTCCAGTAGTGTTTTCATGCAATTGTCTATATGCAGCTCATATTATGTTCTGAGGACCCACTATATTTCTCATCTAAAAGGAAATTATATTTGCTAAAATGGAAGGTATTGAAATCCATTTGATGGGTATTTATACTTTTTAAAAGTCAGTCTAAGGGTTGATATTGAACCTGTTCCTGAACTTATTTTAGAATCTGAGAATCCCTTGAAATGCAACGTTTACACTACACAGTTTGCTCTAAAGGGTGCAGTTACAAAAAACCAAATCAAACAAAACAAAACAAAAACAAACAAAAACCCAAAACAAAAACAACCAAACAGAAGCAAACAAATCTCCCCAAAAGAGGCTTTTAAAAGAGGCTTTTTAAATTTCTCCTAACTGAATTTTCCTTTAAGATGAACCTATGATCTCTGTTATTTGAAACTGAAATAATACTGACTTTCTAATAACAATCAATTATGCTCTAAGAGATAACCTTGTAAAACAGGCCCATGATTACTCAGCAGAGCTATTCCTTGACTCATTTCTGTAGGTTTTGCTTCTGTCATTGTGGGAGCACCAAGACAGCTTGGAGAGATGGGGCTGCATTTGAATTCTCCTCTGCATCATCAGTTTTGAAGGAAGTGAAAAACCTTTTATTTTTTTTATATGGCTTCCTGAAATTTACATGTTTCTCAACAAATTTCTGTTGCAAGAATCAAACTTTCCCCCTGCTTTCCCTTTTAAAACTTTTCTCTACTGGTTGAATTTTCTGTCTCCCATTATGAGGAAGCTGGAAGTTATAAAATTCAATATTTATAACCCAAGCCTGTTAATATCTCACTTTTTCAACAAAATCAATACTAGAATTCTCCTGTTGGCCAAGACAACTTAGGTAACTCTAAAAGAAATTTCGGTTTTGTCTCTTTCAGAATACACAGAAAGATGCTTGGGTTCCAGATTACAACACTCATCAAGCACAATTCATAAAGCCCTCAATTATTAATATGGTTGTATTATTCTGTCATGAATAGAGGAGTGGTTTCTCAGGATGAAAGGAAATTAAGAAGTCTGTTTGGTTGGGTTCATTCGGCACCTTGGAAAGTGCAGGAACAGGGCACTTTGCCACTGTATCTCATATCCTATTTAATCCTTCCAGCCAGATTTGCTGCTTGGTCTCGGTGTGTGAGGCATGAGTATTTTCTCCCACTCTTCCCATAGGAGGACAGGAGCAATGACATTGTCAAACAATACCTGTACATTTTAGGACTGTTTTACCCGGATGCTTTTCATCTCATCAGGACCAGATGCATTAGGAATAAGGAATTTTTTTTTCCTTGCCACTCTTCCCCTATAGATTGCCTTCCTTCCAACTCCTACTTTAATGTTTGAAATTTCAGAATTATATTGCAAAATTGTGTAGCTGAGCAGCTTCTGAATCTGGGAGCACTCCAGGCTGGGGATGTCAGTGCAGACTTCATATGGGCTGCAATGAACAGCCACAGTGTTAATGCACCCAACTGCGTTTCATGGGGCTCTCTGTGCCTTGACCTCAGAAAATTTCAGTGCTCTTCAGAGGGTGTGTATAACAAGGAGTGCGCAAAGGTGGGAGGTGAGGCTGTGTCTCTTTATATATTACTTATTCATTTTTACCCACTTCCTAAATCCTTCACCAGAGTCTCAAGAGATCATTAGTTTCATATAAAGCTAACAACTTGTGTATCTTTCCAGTATTTAGGTAAGTGGAAACGAGCCCATTTTCCTAATCTCATTGGTATCTAGATTGTATTTCATGGATTTTATCATATGGAACTAATATTTCTGTACATGTCAAAAAGACTTTGCTTAATACAATCCAGCATTACTGATTATACTGGCCAATTTACACAACACTATGAAACAATTAAGATGATACATATGCAATATGAATATGGCATAAGTAAATATGAGCTGAGCAACATGATGGTGAACAGACCTATTTGTGGGACACTCTTTGCTGGATACTTGACTGAACAAAGAGGGACAGAGACACAATAGATGGGAAGGTGCTTCCCTGTAAGCCTGAAGCTTGTGTACATACAGCAGTTGGACATTCAAATGCGCACAAGAAGCAACAGTGTACAAAGGACCTTATCAGAGCTAGGACCTTATCAGAGATAGTCTCTCTGAAAAGCCTTGCTGAAGTCCTACAGAAAACACAGAAGAGTGCAGGGGTTTTGCCATCCCAGCTCATCTGTGTGCCTGAGGCCAGTGCTAAAGCCATAAATATTGCTCAGAAAAATGGGTTGGTATGACATTATTGGATTTACGTAAGGAAACGAGTTTACCAGTCTGCAAACATGGAGACATGAGAAGGGATCTGCCCTGGGAGGTTTCCTGGGAGTAGTGGAGATCAAGGTGGTCTGTGAGAGGAGGGGGATGTTGCTGGGATTTTGCTCACACAAATCAACCCAAGCAGGGTCCTCCCAGCAGTGTGTTGGGTTTTGTTGTCAGGAGTAGGGGCAGGGAGTGAAACATAGACAACACTTACACACAACCAGACCCTTTGCTTGTGCCTCAAAGCTTTCCATGCAAACATGGGCAGAGACCTTCCAAAGAAGGCTTTAGAAATGGTTTACCCCGGGGTGGTTTATTTACAAAGTAGCATAGCAGTCATTTGCCTGAATTTCATCCCCTGATGAGTTTGGTGGGCAGTTCTCTACACACTAAGGGCAGTGGCAGGGTAGGTTGTCCAGTTTTGCATGCACAGCAAGTTAACCCAGTATTAGACAATTTTGCAGGGCCAGAAGTGGAAAATACTAGGGTCAGAGGAAGAATAATTACAAACAATGCATCATCCAGCAAAATATTTGAATAAAAGCTGATGAAGAATCTTGTGTGTGTGCTCTGGGCAAAGTTTTAGCATCACAAAATCCTGTTGTCTCATGCATGGCAGGAATTTAGTACTGATGCCTCATGGCAGTGACGGCTGCTGCTCTCTCAGAGGCACTAATATTGTATCTAACTCTACTGCTCCTGTTCCTGCAGCATTGAAACAATTTCATGCATCAAAGTGCTGCTTCAGTCTCTCCCCCTCTTCACCTCTGTTGCCTTGGGATCTTGTGGGACTCCCAAAGTTTCTCACATTTTCCTTTAAAGAGATTACTTCTGGACATTCAGCTGTGAAAGGGGAGTGGGATTCTGGCAACTTCTATGTAGTCCAAGGGTATTTAGGTTCAAGTGATGATAAATGGATGTAATTAATATATTAAAGTATGAGTCTGTAAACACTTCTACCCTCAGAGTAGTTTTGCTTGTGTTTAAATACAGTTTCAAAACATAATTCATTATATGATCTGAGTGCATGTTGAGCCAATTTCCATTTGGATTCATGTCCTAGAGTTTGCAAGAAACATGCTATTCTGCCTAGCACCAGGGATAACACGTGATTCTCAAACTGAATTCATGTGAATTTCTTTCAAGTAGTCATACTCAAGCAAAGAGTTGGGTGGACTAAAAGCTGCAGAGAAGGCATCTCTGAAGTCCCAGGAACACATGCAATCAGATCTGTCCCAGTTCTTCCTAATGGTCACTGCTTTCTCTCAGATGCAGGCTTTGGCTTCAAAGTATTTTCTGGCACCACAACCAGATGCCTGCCCTAGGTTAAAAGCCTCATACTTCAGAAAAATTATCACATCACTGCCCTCTTGTACTTAAATACCTGATCAAAATGTCAGGGTATTACCACTTTCTAGTCCCAAACTTGGTTCCAATGGCTGTATTCAAAACTTAGGCAGATTTTTCAAGTGAAGGACTTGGATTTTGCATTAGATATTTTCTGGATTTTTTTCTTTGATCTTTAGGATTGGTTGATCTTTGATCTTTGTTGATCTTTATTGTTTGCTCCATTGGTTGATACATTTACCCCCATAAAACACAATGTGTTTGGATTGCAAAAGATCTTTTGCTGTTGGAGACCTGACACATAGGCCTTTTACTTTTCTGGATATATCTTTTCCATGATGCAGAGGGTGAGTCAGAGCAGAAGCCTGAATCGCTGTCAATTGCCTCTATCTCCAGAGATAACTTGCAGAGCCGAGGCCAGCTAGCACCCTATGCTGATGCAGAAGCGTTAGTAGCAGCATTCCATCATCCACCAGATGGATAGGAGAACTCCCCTGATGACCTGGAAAACTAAACACAAAGATAATCTGCTTAAATTAAAAGTATGAAAGTGTCCCCCCCCAAATTACCTACACTGATTTGAATATGAAAATCTGCACTAAAAACTTTACTCCTTGAACAATAATAGTTGTACTCTATCTATAAACTATATCTTACAGTTGTCAAAAGAATGATTTTGTATTTTGCAATGAAAACTAAACTATCAAGTTCTGAGGTGTGCACTTATGGTTTAATATTTATTTTCACTTGTAACAAAAAAATGAAATAGCAAATTAATGTAACTTCTGAAAAATGTGACTTCATACCATTCTAAATATTTAATTGTTATTGTTTATTCAGAAAGAAATATTGGAAGGGCTTTTCCTTGAGAGAGCAAGTGTCTTTATAAGCTCTTGGAGTCACTAGCAATATACAGTCTGTGTATGGGACAGGTTCTATTTCTAAGAAAATTGTCTATGACCTCAGTCTGGAAAGGGCATAGTAAGACTATTCCCTCCTGCCCAGCCCCGTTGCACCTGCTTGCTGCAATAGGTGCGGCATGTGGTGTGAAAGGGCAGTGACCATGCAGCAGCACAGCCTCTCCATTGCCAAACTTGGATGTGGCTCTGCACATTACAATTACATTAAAATTACAGTATTTGATATTAGACTAGTATTTTCTGATTTGCATCGCCAATTTAATCTTGAGATTTTTTTTCTCCAATATAAGACAAGTAGTGAATGGCCCACATATGTGATAGTTAGATAGAAGTGGCAGCTGAGTATAGGACAAGTGTCATGCCAAATCCTGTTTTTATATACTCATATCTTTCAAAATATTAACATCTTGATTGACATTGGCTGGTTTTGGTTTTGTTTCGTTGGGATTTTTTTGGTTTTTTTTTGCTTTTGCTGTTTGGATTTTCAGCAGTTTCTGTTAAACTCAAACTTTTGATTCTCCAGTGACTGGGGCAGGTACACTCCTCCACTTGCAGAGCTATTCACACTCCTACTGTCAATGAAAATGGCTAATACTTGAAATTTAGTTTAGCTCAGACAAAAACTAAACTAACAGAAAATGTACAAGCCATGAAGTTTTCATTTAACAGGTCTGATGAGGCAGCAGCCAAGATTCATGGATAATTTGCAGAATCACAGGATTATTTAGGTTGGAAAAGACCTCTAAGATCATTGAGTTCAAAGGCCTGCCCCCACAGAGGTGGATCCACAGCCTAGAAATCTCAGACCCTTTCACTGTCTTCGTCAGGGCTGAGATCAGCCTTTTGCATCACTGTCATTTCTTCTCCTCTTCAGGCTTTGTTTGTAGGGCAACTTATCAATCGAGGCTCATGTTTACTTCATGCCACATGGAATTTGTGGTTTATGTGTTAACATGAATTTATCTGTAATAGAGTAGGAAAGTAAAACCTGCCTTCTCATCCTCCCAAAGAACATTTTCCTCCAGGCAATGGGGCCAACTGTCCTCCTTCGTCAGATGACTAAAAAAGCTGCACGTTGCTGATTTGGTAGCTTATCCTACTTTCTCTGCTTCCCTTTGCTTCAGAAAATGGTGGTGGACAGTTTGGTCTCTTAATGTGGGCTCACCCAAGAAGATGGACCTGTCCCAAAACACTCAGATTTTTTATTGGGAATTACCTACTTACCTATATGCAATCATATTCAAGTCCTCCAACACAAATTTCAGATTTATGTACTTAATTGCACCATCCTGAACGTTTCCCTATCACTCTTTTCAGATACATAATAAACTGTTTCCTAAATGAACTCTAAGCCAGGACACAAGCCTCCCTCGTTCATTCATATGCTGTTGGCTTCATGCAAGCAGCACCAGCTCTGTGGTTTTGTGAAGTGGACTCATTTATCACTGGATTTGATGGTGATGATATTACCACCCTTGACTTTTGTCAGATGCCTCACAGCTGTCTGATGAGATAGAACTCTCATTCCTCTGGAAAGGCTTCATGAAAGGCACAATGCTAAAAATGAAAGGTCAGTTTTATAAAATGGATTAAAACAATGCATAGCAGATTAAACTAGCTGTCTGATAAATGGTGCCATTACTTTCCAGTGAATAATGCCATGAATTACTTTATGAGCAACATAAGTTGTGAGATAAAGAAGATGCTTATTAAATTTAGGAAAATTAGGCAGCTTTTTAAACTCAAATATGTCTTTACTTTTCTTTCCACTATGATCTAGTCCATGAAATATTTACTGACAGGTCATTTTAGCTTGGCTAACTCATGAAATCTGCATACAAGTTAAATTCAGTCTGCAACGATAGAACTGCTCAAGCAGCACTGTTTCTAGATTTACAGTTAAGTGAGATGGTACAAGGGATGCAACCCCTTCCAAGCAGCACATACTCCAGGCTCTCCTGAGAGCTATCCTCACTACTTGCTTCACAGCCATTTTAAACAATCATCTCAAACTTTGGTTGCAAGGCAAAAGCAAATAAGTAGAGAGAGTTTCTTTGCAGAGGCAGAAGGTTTTGTGTGTTTTTGTTTCCAGGGGATATTACAGCTGGCACAGCTGCTAGCCGGTACAACAAGGGGAACAAGTCTCTTCTGCAGTGGAAAGGAATTACTGAAAAGAGAAAATATTATTTCCTGCCTATAATACTCAATTCTGTTATCTTTACAGAAGCAGTGAAGCCAAAATCAGCAGGGAATCCTACATGAAGAACAGAAGGAAATACAATCAGGTCATGTAAGAAAACATATTTAAAGTACTGTCTTTCAAACAAGTCCTTAGCAGAGCTTGAAAAATCCTAGAGAGCACTTGTGACTGTTGCTCGTGGTATGAACAGAAAAAAATCTGCAAAGCACTTCTAGAAGGCATAGTGGAGGATAATAAATGTAGCCTTTCAAAACTGAACTTCATAAGCTGAGAAAGGAATTACAACAAGTAGTTGCCAGTGACCTTGAAGAGACTCAATTTAGTAAGCCAGCAAGGTCCCTTCCAGTTCTGTCACCATACTTAAAGCCACTTTGCTTAAGTGTGATTAGTTTCATTATTTGCTTTCATAAACACTTGTGCCAAAGTTTTCTGTTTTCACAGATACGTGGGGAATGATTGCCGTGGTTGTGAACGCATGCGCTCCTACATGTGAGTACTCACAGAGAAGGCTCTCTGAGCCAGGCTGTGCCCTCTCCCCTTCTCTTTAAAGTTTCAATCACACAGGCAGAGAGAAGTGGGCAGTTGCATATTACTTGGGAAGATGGCAACTTACCCTGAAAAATAAGCCAACAAATATTCAAATGGTCACATATTCTGTGTTCTATAAATCACAACTGCACCTTTGCCATGAGAGATGGAACTGGCAATTCAGTAGCATCAGGATTGCAATCGTGTGTGTTGTTTCTGTTACACCCACGAACAAGAATTTTGGTAAAGCAGGTCACATCTGTGCACATGCAAACCAAGACACAGTAATATGAAAGCCTACGCCCACATCTTGGCACCCCATGACCTCAGCCCAAGCTCTTACATTCTCTTGTGGGGGATCCCAGCCTCACAATAAGGTCTTCTTCTCAAATCTTTGACTGACAGCTAGCTGTCAAAATCTGCTAATGAAAAATCCCTGACAGAACAAAGGGCTCTGTGGCCTGGGCAAATGGTGCTGGAGAGCCTGCTGAGTCTCCCTCTCCTCCCCAGTCAGATGGGGCTGCCAATCATATGAAGATGTTAATCTGACAAACAAATATTTATACAATATCATTGACCGTTGCAGCCCAAGGTCACTGCGGAAAAAAAGCAACACAGTAAATTTTTATAAACATATTTCATTTGTGTTTTCTTCTTTAGAAATTACAGCACATTTATTTTCTGAATTATTTTCAAAGAGGGCAAGGAATAAACAATGAGAATACAGATTTTTTCATTATAATTCATCTCCAATATAGCCAGAGAAAGTGGATTTGCAAATACATTTTCATCCAAACTTCTCTCCTTGAATATTTCCATCTTTTTCCATCTTGCTCAGATAACCAAACACAGATACTAGAAAGATTAATTTCTTCTTTCTGGCTGCAGTAGGGACCTCTGTTTATTGTTTGTCTTGGAATATATAATAGCTTTTCTTCCTTACATGTCTGTTTGCTGCTTTATGCCTTGGACAATGCACAGGTTTTACTGCTGGGAGAGCATTTAAGAGTGTCTCTTTATGAACTGTTGGGAGATCCATACCTAGAGCCTCTCTCCCATTTTTCATTCTGATATCCACACTGTGTGTGTGAATGTGACTCAGTCTGCTGCCCATATACCGTGCAATGGCCAGAAGTGGGGCAGGAGTTTTATCCAGCTCCACAGCAAAAACCTTGCATTACCTACATAGATTTGTCAACTGCTACCTGATTTGCCACGCCTTTTACACAAATAATTTACCTTCAGCAAGTAATTTCATTCTCAGTATCTGCATTGCCACCGATTTATCCTGCTCAGAGGTTCAAGCCACAGTAACGTTTTGGGACAGATGCAGTAAGAGCTCCACAAAAGAGCAGAGCACCTCTTTTTTTTTTTTTTTCAATTTAAAGTGGATTACACCTGTGCAACAGACAGATGCTCCATATAGGAAAATCAAGACTTATAAACTTGGTCTTTAGCTCTTTCAAAGAGTAAAATATGGTGCAAGTTAGACTTTGCTCATTTGAAAGATGTTGCAAAAATGATTGCACAAATGGTTCCACGGAACTACCTGCCACTTTTTAACATCCAGTTTAGACTATATGGATACCTTCTAGATAGGTAAAAGGAAGTGAGATGATTCCTGGCCCTCCTGGCTTGCTCACAGTTGGACAGTAGGAGCGTGTGAAAGGTGGGCATGACACCAGGGCAGACCATGTCTAGATTGGTGGTTCACTGTGGCAAACTGTGCCTTAGTTTGTAAGTCATTCTGCAGACAGGTGCGTTCTCAAACCACATGAGGAAAACATGGCCACTGAATCTCACCCTCCAAAAAACAATTTTAAAAGCTGATAAACCGGTGAATTTTCAAAGTCAGGCTTAGCCAAGTAAACCTGACTTTAGATACATGTTCTATTCAGACATTTTTAAAGACTAAATTCTCCACTTGACGTTTTCTCTCAATTACCCTAAATTGTTAAAACAATAAAGGAAAAGTCTCCACCAATCTGGAAACAATAAATCTCAATACTGGAACATTAATCGTGTTTCCAAATACACTTCTAAATAGCACTTAATTTGAATTATGGATACTAGCTGCAGCTGTGCTCACACAAGAATGGCAAACATGGCTTCATCACACCAGGATGTGGCTGCAGCTTCACAGTTTTATTGCTGAATGAAGGGGTCATTACTAACCCCTGTGTTAGGCGATATCCACCACTGTCAGCCTTGTTTGGAAACGCCATTGAGACAGAGTCTGCAGCAGTGTTTGACTTGAAAATAAGGCATGGTTTCCCAGTTGTGGCCATTGCAAAACATTTCCCATAATCCAGACCTGGTCTGCTTTGGTTTCCATTCACATTGTCCCTGAAATGATGGAATTTCCTAGCCACGCAGTCCAAAACAATCGAACTGCATCTGTTTGAGGGTGCAGCCAGTAAGTTTGTGAATTGTCAACTGCTCAGAAAGTCTGCAGCACCCTTGACCATGCAAAATGTGCTGCATAAAGTAGAATGCAACATATTCAATTCAAAATATGTCAATGGAAAACAATTAAGACATGTTTGATTTTACTTCTGTTCTTTGATGTATCCTAAAACCAGGTTTCAAATAACATTTTATCTTGAAACTGATCTTGCTGCACACCTGAGGGTTTTTAAGGGCTGTTGTCTTGTTATGATCATTCAAAACAATTAAGGAAGGAGTATCTTTCTTAAATTAAAAAAAAAAAAAGGTAATACTTAAACATCCTTAACAACCTTTCCTTAATTTCTGGATCATAAATATTGGAAAGCAGCAGTACTTCCACAGCTCCAATGTTTCCACAGCTATCCAAATTAAAAAAAAAAAAAAAGTCCTATTAATTTTCCTCTGCTGCTGTGGTGTTGCCCAGTTTGGCTCAGCCCAAGGAACCCCGAGCTCAGATTACAACAAGCCCTCCCACATATCACTGGATCGTTTCTGAACTGTAAACAAGAACCCGAAAAAACACTCAGGGTGCAGCTGTGCTTGTGGCCAAATTTCAATGTGCTATTACTTTAATTTGACTCTTATAAGCATGAACAGATTCCCATCTTCAGGCAGGAAAGCACCCTATCAGTGGTTTCTTTGCTGTTGATTTGTATGCATGCCTCTGACTGTTGCTGTGACTGCCACAGCCAAAAGGAGAACCAGATCTCCATTTCCTTCAGACTTGCATAAATAAAAATATCATTAAGCACTATTTAAAATATGTTACATTTAACAAATAGGCATGAAATCTCTCACAATTTATTGCACTTGGCAATATTAATAACTGTGGCCTATAAATCAAAAACATGTTTGCTGGAGGTGTGTGCACTTGAAATCACTTCTAACCAGAATTCTTATTTCCATTAGAAAGTGTTTTCTCCTGTTTTACTGGATACATGTCTATGAAAGTGACTACAAGATATATTTTACTCAAACAATGTATTTTCTCTCCTCCACCAGATGGGCAGTGCTTTATCCTTGTTGAAAATTTCATCTTGTATTGATTATCAATCACAATAAACACATTATAAGGGTTTGAATTAAAGGTTCCTTTAATTAAAAAAATAATTCAGAAGACAGAACAATGGGTACAATTAAATACTGAAAAATACTTTGCTGTTTTACTGTGAAAAGTCTTTGGGTTAAGTTAGTAATGTCATGCTCTTTAAACTTTACATATAATAAATAGTTATACTGTTTGTACATAATGTTCTATTTTTTCTAATTTAACATGTATGTTTTAAAGAGCTGTCACAAACACAGAGCTTTATACATTCCAGATGTACTAGTAGGTCCAGAATGGTGTGTCAGTCTATGACCCACTGATGTTCCAGATATGTGTGTTATACAGATCTACCCTATAAAAGACCGTGGAAGTTACTGTTGTCTAATGGTACATAATGCTACAGCTTATACGTGCAAAGTAAGAAAAGGAGGGAGCATGCAAGTCATGGATTTTTATCCAGATATTTGAAGTCTAGTCTTTCTACACCTTCTCTGAATGCCTTCTGAGCCAGCCAGACACAGGTAATGGTGAATCCTTCGGTGTCCTAGGGTCTCAGAAGGAAGCATTTGACCAGACCACCCTTTGTTACCTCTGAGCCACCAAAATCCCAGATTAGTCCTGGGGCAGACCTTGCTCTTCAAGGCAGAGATGAAAACAGACATGACTAGGAAGGCAACAGGATCTCTTGGGATACAGGAGCCTTTGATTCAGATAGCAAAATTGAACCAGAGAAGAGAGGATATGCTGAAATATATCCATTGGGTCCAGCTGTCACTGGAGAAGACATTATCATTAACTCATGACCATAAATCAGCACAGAGCCAGTGAGGGGCTTCTGTGAAGTGTACTGATGGGAGATTTGTGTTTTAAAAGTAATGTAAAATGCAGGGGCTGATTCTGAGTTTCCCTTACTGGAATAACCTGCAGCTCACTGCAAGTGCATTTCTCTTCTGTAACATTGAGGATCTACCTATTTTTGCTCCCACCCATACCAGCCATGGACACTGCCCTTGTGCATCCAGAGGTGAGTTCAAGTTATATGGCCAAACTTTTGAATCAAGATGATAGACTGTGTTACTGCATGTAAGTATTTCAAGTATTTTAAATATTTTCGCTTACCATGAAAGGGCACATTATGTTCATTGTTAAAACTGTCATGACTCATTTTTCTAAATTTGTGGGTTTCAAGCTAAGCCAACTATTACACTTGCTTCTGATGGGTAGCCTAAACAGGTTTCACTACCTACCTTGTCCTTTCTGTTATGTATTAACATTCTTACCTCCCCTTCTTCATTGATAACATGGCAAGTACGGTATGATGAATCGGTTGTCAGAAGGTTGTCATTTGTTTCAGCTTCATATTTCGCAGATGAAAAAATGTTGGAGATCAGATTATATACCCACAAACACATGCCCTTCTCCCTCAGTGCTTCTTTATAGCAAGACTGATTTTGACCAGCTGACCTCAAGCCAACAGAAACCTTCCATGTGTTCTCATTTAGATTTCAAAAAGTCCTTTTTATTACTCTGTCCTTGCATTGTCTTCTGTATCTCGCTCACTTTCAAACAGTGAAAAATACAAATAAAGTATTTCTAATTGACCTGATTTACTGTAATAATTGGAGAATAATAAAAAACCATTAATTATTCTAAAAACATATATACTTTTGTCACCGTTACTTTTCTTGGACTCGGAAAAGATGGTCCTATATCACTTTTGCTACTGTATCACATCCCATATTTGCAGTAAGCATTGCTTGGTTTCAAAAGAGTCTTTTTAATAAGCACTCTTTAACCTCAGATACACAGTTATCCTCTTAAGTCATGTTTTGTCATGACGCAAAAGCATCCTGAGCGTCACCAATGAAGTGTGACCTCACTGGTTAATTTCCCACTATGCTCACTCCACTTGATGTTTGCAGTAGTGGGTGAGATTTGGACCCATGACTTGCTTAATGTAAAAATATTGGAATAAATGATACTTTCAGAATGGAAAGCAAGTTAAAAAATAGCCATAGGAATTTACTGCCTTGTGTAAAAGTATAGGGAAAAGGAGGATGGTTTTAATAGTTACTAACTTCTGAAGTGAAGTGAAGCTTGACTGAGGAAAATGGATCCGGGAAATATGCAAGCAGTAAAATATATGGATGGATGTATGGAAGGAGCGGACATTCTTCCCAGATAAATTTTCCTGATATTCATGACTATGCTTTTAGCATGAAATGACTATTCCATACAGATCTGGGACAAAACCTAGGAATTTTGTTACACTGAGGTATGTATTTAAGTGGCATCTTGACCTGAGAACAGAATAAAGGGAGGAAGAACACCTTGAATACTTGCCCTTGGAAACATGCCATCACCCTGCCACAAATGCTCCCAACCTCCTTTTCCAGGAGCATCTTGCTGAAATGTGCTGTGTGCTATACTAGATAAGGGCAAGAATTTCAGTGATTTTTTTCAAATCACTGAAGAAGTTGCATCATTACTAATACATCATCTCTAACACAGTGGTCTCTGCCAAGGAAAAACCCACACAATCACAAAAAGGCAACCAGCAAAGCAGCAGACATGAGCAAACCCAGAATACCTGAATGCCTGCATTAGACTGCTACTGTTGCCTGCAATACAGGCTCCATACACTGACCCATACATTAGCCATCTAAGCTTCTTACCCACAAGTCTTCAAGGCCAGGCACTGAAGAACTCAAACTGCCTGGAGAGAAGAAAAACCATAGGCACCAAAGCCAGACCCATAGCATGAACCACAGTGTGCTCAGTTTACAGGTAGAAAGGGAACTTGGGAAACCTTTTGAAGGTTTATTTACATATATAGGTGGGAAATGATATGGCTTTACTTAATAAAAAAGTATTCTAAGAAAGAAAGACATTTTCGGAGCTTGTATGTGGTGCTATATTCTTGATAACCATGGTCACAATCTAAATCTGAATTCATCAAAACCACTGAGGGTAAAAACTGTTCTAGTGGCCTAAAACAGCATTTAGAGTTCCTCCAAGAAGTAGGAGCCCAAGGTTTAATTCCCTCTGCAGCTGGAGGAAGCCAAGGTTCAGACCACAACTTCTTGCAGGGGAGGATGGGTCACAGGGTAGCAAATGTGCACCATCTCACATGCCAGGGCCATGCTTCTGGTCAGGAAGGCACTTGCCTGTCTGTTGCAGAGAGGGAGCAAGCCAGAGCAACTCCTTGGCCTTGTCTGTTAAATGTTTGGCCCTAGGGATTTCTGCTTCCAGCGGCAATGTTATACTGGAGGTGTTTGTGCAGAACAATACTGAGAAACAGATCTGGGAGAAGGGCTGGAGAGACCAAGGCCAGTCTGACCAAGGCCAGCACAAGTGCCCTGTGCAGTGCCCAGTGAAGCACTCTCTGCCCCATGTCAGCAGAGCCAGTTGGAAAGCCAACAAAAACCTGAGTGCACTCAGAGGTCTCTGCCCTCCTGTGTAAAGTTAGAAGCCTGGAAAGTCCTTCCAGAGGGGATGCACTCCATGCCAAACCCTTAACACAGAAAGAAATACATACCTTTGTCATCCTGATGCTTTTTGTTTGGCATATCCTAAAATCTCCCCCACCAAGGGACATTCTGTAGCTGTCCCAAGTAATCTGTTACAGACCTTCATTGCCTTGCTAACAGAAACATTTTGTTCTTCTCTCTAACCAAAACTTTTCTTGTTGCAATTTAAGTCTATTACTTTTTGTCCCAATCACAACAGACAGTAAAAAAAAAAAAAGAAAGAAAGAAAGAAAGACATTATTCCCTTGTGGTCAACAGAAACCTTTTTAAATATTGGATATTCACTGTCATATTTTTAGTCTCAAGTTTTCCTCCTTCCAGTTAAGTAACTCCAACTTGCTGACTCTTCCTTCCCTGACCTGTTGCCCAGACCTGATCATTCTCTGTGTAAAGAGTTTCTGGTTGATTCCCACCTACCTCAAAGCTTGGCAGCACAATGGGAGGCAGCAGTCCAGCAGAAGCTTTGCCAAAGCTGAGAGGAGCAGATTGAGGACTTAGACTGGTAGTAATTCTGATAAAGGCAGTCCAGTAGTGTTGGTCACTGTTGGTGCGTCTGGTCATCATTACAACAATTTTGGTGCACGCACTCACTGTGTGATTGACCAGAAGGAAGCCTGCAGTCCACTATAACCAAAGGTCCTTCACTGCAGAACAGTTGTCAAGCCACTTGCTCCCCAGAGGCATTTCACCAGTAGGATGGTCTTAGCTCACAAAAGCATCTTATAATGCTGCTTGTTTAGAGCATCTTAAAATACTACGTTTGATAACATCCTACTTTTTCTCACACTCAGTCTCCAATCCTGGAATGGCCATCCTGTCCTCTACCATACATGAAGTTGCTTGAAGTTACAACAGCTTATTTAAAAAGCGTTTGAGCACAGCTCAATCCTACTTGTGCATGTCGGCAGGGAGGAAGGAGTCCACAGACCACACGCTGCAGTTGTTCTGATGTGCTTTCTCAGGTCTAAGAGATGGTGGCTCTCCCCCTCTCCAGTAGCACCTTTTTGGAGCCATGGTGCTGGTATATCAGCCTCCCCCAGAAACAAAACCCCAGTGCAAAAGTTAACTATCCCTGGTTCTCTCCTTGCAAAAGTGAAACCCTGTTTAAGAGAAAGTGTATGCTTTTGGCTTTTGGTGTTTCCACTGCAAACATTAGGCTGTAGGAAATCAAGACAGGAAGAGTTAAAAATGTGCTTACTTTGATCTCTGTATTGGGTCAGTGTTTTCAGTATGACCAAAAACTATAGGGAAAAAAAAAAGTTTCTTAGGCAGAGTGAGAACAGCTCCATTTTGTAGGGTGGGTATGAGGCAGCAGGAGATTCTCAAGAGAAAACACAAAAACCCCACAGAATATACATTATCTTTGAAGTCAGAAAGCTCCAGAATATGCAGTAATGTAACATATATTTAGCAATTCCATGAAAAAAAAAAAGTTAGCTAAAGTATTTCTGATATTTTCTTTATGCCTTTCATTTGTCTTTGAGTATTTGAAAAGGGTGGTGAAGCTCTTACCTGATATTTACACCATGTGATTGCAATTACTTCAAGTTCTTTGTCTAAGCTGTAAGGTTTCTTTGCATATTCAGGTCTTCAGAAATTTATGTTTAACTTTCAAGTCAGACATAGTTCAAAGTAGGACTAGAAGGAATTTCTAAGGGTTCACCAGGAATGCTCAGTCATCATTTTCTGTTATGTGAATCATGCTGATAGGCAGCAAAGTCTTCTGAATCTCAAATCTGGAATTTTTTCTTTTGTCTCTTGACTACTTTGAAGATCAGAACTAACACAAGTGAGGGACCTGGTAACTAGGAGCAGAATATTTCTAGATTGCCTCTTTATTGATGGCAGTAATAAAATTTTATTTATTTCATAGTAAAAAAACCCCCTAAATTCACATTTTTATTTCTTTAGTTTTTCACTTCAACTTTCAAATAACTTCAGCAATGAAAGTTATGTCCCACTTATGCCATTCTGTTCCAGTTAATTATTGCTTGTTATTCCAGAACTTAAAAGTAACTTTTAATAAGATCTCACCACATTATTTCAGTACCTCATGATACAAAAATGTTTTTAATTTCTGATTTGTGATGTAACAACTTTTGAGTACTTCTTCAAAAAATTACTGAAATTATTTCACAATTTTATTAAGACAAGAAGGTAGGGAGAATTGAGAAATGTCTAAGCATTATAGTTAGTTACAACACAGACTAAAAGAATCCCTTTTATCCCCAAGTAAAATAAAACACTTCATTTCAAAGAAATACATTTTTAGTATAACATTGTAGTATGCATTCATAAAGTAATACTATAAATATACAGTTCTGTTTCTAGTCCTACTGCAGCATAGACAGGCACTCAAATATTCACATGAAAATTAGAAAATATTAGCGTTTTTTCACAACATTTGTGGTTACACAAGTCTGTGTGATCAGGTGTTGGCAGTAACATCTTGGGCAGAAGTGATTCTATTACTGTCTTTCTACTTAACTCGCCAGAACTTACAGGTGCATCCACTAGGTCTTGACCTAACCTGGAGTGTTGCTTCCTTTCATACGGTTGCACAATGGTTGTTTTCAGGAAGATTTCTATATGTTGCCTTCCAAGATATATATTCTGGGACTCCTGATGTTAGTCTGCTTCATAAAACCCTTCAGTCTGAAGAGCTGTACTTTATTTCAGTACTTTAAAGTGCATTAAGATTATTGAAAGGACAGAAGGCCTAAAAACTGTCTACCAGGCTGTTGCAGTTTGCATTGAATCTGTGCACCTGCAGGTTTGCAGCTAACATGGTGAGATCTGTTTCAGAATTTGGACCTGGTTTTGGCCCTCCACCGCTGTGGACTTGAGACATGTGTGCACAGTCATATGCAATCCCCCTTATATCTCCTATAGCAGATCCTATAGCTGTATTATTGTAACCATACATAGCAACATATAATATCTGGAATTCAACCAGCAGCCAGATTTGAAGGATCATCCATTAAAGTTTCACATAGCTAGAGAAAGCAGTCAACCCACTCTTAATAAATTTAACATTTTCACAGATTCTCTGGTCAGCTTCACAGTGTAACATACTCTTTAAAGAGACATATATATTTATATGTAAGTACACAGGTCACCTGGAAAACATCCAAACTCTTTCTTAAAGCAGTCAGATACAAATTTCTAGACATACTAAGCAAGATCTGTAGTAATTATATTACTCACAGCACTGAAGATTTATTTGGTGTAGTGGTGGGTTCAGCAGAATTTCAGATCTGCAATTATGTCATAAGATAAGCATGCCAGAGGCTATGGGTATGTCAGGTAATTTGACTTGTGCACCTATCTTTGTTCTGGCATCTGCCCACTCTTGATATACACAAATGATATCGCCAAGGGAGTACCAAAGATCTGACTGTTACTGGTACTTGTTAAAGTGAGACATAGAATGGTAAATATTAAGAATCTATTTGCTTGGTTTAGAGAAGTCAGGCAAAGTATTTCTGGCAGGATGAGACACCAGCCAATGTGGTACATGACATTTGTATGTGATACATGATTAAATGCCAGCATTTAAGATTAAGGACTACGGGTGTGCTTTACTGCATGGATTCTAGCAAAATGATGTTTAACAGTGGTGAGGGAAAATATTCATTAGGAATAATCCATCTGAGAAAGAACACAGCACATTTTGCAATCAAGGGCTCACATCAAAGAGTTATCACAGGTAGCCCGCTGTAGGCTTCAGTGTGGAGGAGGAAAATAAGGAAACAGAAAGCATAGAAGACCTGGAATTAAGTGTAACATAGGAGGTGATCACTCATCTGGGCTGAACAATATGACAAGAACGCTTTCAAAAGGGTGAAATTTGAGGGTTTATGGAATGCAAACCTTCATATAAGCCCAAATGTTGCAATAAACTGCATTACTTTTCCACTAATTGCAGTGCTGAACTCCTCGGTTCCAGAGAAGGTGAGAAGTGGTTTGGCAGACTCCAAATATCAGAAGAACTAACATAAGGAAGAATTTTGGTCAGCTCTCTTACTAGCCATCCCCATTTCTAAAGTCTTTTTGTTCAATTTCTTACTATGTTTCCTTGAACTGATCAGGGCAAGACACTGTGCCTTAAGGGCACTATTAGAAGGGCATCAATATTATTATAATGCTATTAGAGTTTAATAATAATTCAGAGATTACAATTTCCTAGTTGGAAAATTAGGTGCACATTGACTAATTCCGTAAGTTTCTGATGCCTATTAGGTGGCCTAAAGATTAAACTCATCTCCACTGTATTTTGCTTCATCAAATCCAATTTGGCTATTTCCCAAAATCATGAAATCACACTTCTTACAGCTTTCTTTTGTGTTTACCTTTCCCGAGCTACTAAAAAGGGGAAAAAAGTTAATCATAAGAGAGGGAAATATGAGAGAGACCTGGTTAAATATAGGACCAGCAGATGAAAACACCTTAACTGATTACATCCTAGCTGAAATCTTCTGCACATAACTCCTTGGAAAGGAAGAACAGGGCAAGCTGGTAAGCTAAGTTTAATCAATGATAGTCAATCTATATGTTTTTATAATGTCCTTAAGGATGAAAACCCTATATAAATCTAGGCTTTATTTTTGAGTTTTTAAAACTGTATTAAATATATCACAGAATTACATAATCATCAAGGTTGGAAGAGATCTTCAAGATGATCTAGTCCAACCATCAACCTAGCACCACCATAATCATCCCCAAAATAGTATCTCAAAGTGCCACATCCAGACATCTCTCGAACACTTTAAGGGACAGCAAGTCCATGAGGTCCCTGAGCAACTGATTCTAATGCTTCACCACCCTTACAGTCAAAAACTTTCTTTCTAATATCTAATCTGAATCTCCCCCGGCACAACCCAAGGCCTCTCGTCCTTTCCCTTGAGATGTGGTAGAAGAGACTGAATCCCCACCACACTACAACCTCCTCTCAGTGCCCCCTGGGGCTACTTTTGTCTAAGTGAAGCAACCCCAGCTCCTTGAGCTACTTCTCATAGGATTTACTCTCTAGAACCTTCACCAGCTTCATTGCCCCTCTTGACTCTCTCCAGCACTTCAATGTCTTTCTGGTACTGAGGGACTCAAAACTGGACATGGCACTAGAGGTGCAGCCTCACCAGTGCCAAGTACAGGAGAAAAAAATCCTTTCCCTGGTCCTGCTGGCTGTGCTATCCTTGACACAGGCCAGGATGCCACAGGCCTTCTTGGCCACCTGGGCACACTCATGTTCACCTGTCTGTCAACCAGTACCCTCAGGTCCTTTTCCTACTGACAGCTTTCCAGCCACTCTCCCCCAGGCCTAGGGTTGTTATACCCAGGAGCAAGTAACCCAGCTTCACCATTTTGAACCTCTTGCAGTTGTCCCCAACCCATGGATCCAGTTTGTCAAGACCTGTCAAGATCTCTCTGTAGAGCCTTCCTAGTCTCAAGCAGATCAACACTTCCACCCAACTTGGTGCCATCTGCAAATTAACTGAAAGTGCCCTCAGCCTCTGCGAGGTCTCTGTGGACAGGGGTCCGTTGGGATCATTAGCATGTGCTTTAGATGAGTACAGGTGTTTTTTTCTATGGAGGTAGGGTCATTATCGCTCCCTTCTACACGTAGGCTCTGGTACATAAAATAGGCCTGAAGGTGTCAATGTTCCAAACAGTATCTTTAACCATAACACACCAACTCTTTGTAAAAATACATGCTGACATGCCCCTGCTGACATAGAATCAAAGGATCATAGAACGGTTTGGATTGAGAGGAACCTTTAAAGGTCATCTAGTCCAACCCTCATGGAATGAGCAGGGATATCTTCAACTTCATCAGGTTGCTCAGAGCCCCATTCCACCTGACTTTGAATGTTTCCAGGGATAGGGCATCTATCATTGCTCTGGGCAACCTGTGCCAGTGTTCTACCACTCATCATGAAAACTTTCTGCTGTGTATCTAGTCTGAATATATCCTTTTTTAATTTAAAACTCTTATCCCTTTTCCTATTGCAACAGGCCCTGCTAAAATGTTTGTCCCCTACTTTGTTCCCCACACGAAAGGCTGCAATGAGGGCTCCCCAATGCCTTCTCTTCTCCAGGTTGAACAACTCCAATTCTTTCATGCTTTCCTCATAGGAGAGGTGTTCCATCCCTCTGATCATTTTTGTGATCGTCTTCTGTATCTGCTCCATCAGGTTCATGGCTTTCCTATGCTGAGAACCCCAGTGGGGAAGGCAGTATTTCAGATGGAGTCTCACCAGAAGAGACGGGCAGAATCACCTCCCTCAACCTGCTGGACACACTTCTGATGCAGTCCAGGATACAACTGTCTGTGCGGACTATGAACACACATTCCTGACTCCCATCTGACTTTTCATCCATCAGTACCCCCCAGTCCTTCTCTGCAGGGCTGTTCTCAATTCCTCCATCGCAAGCCTGTATTGATGGGAGGGTTGCCCCATCTTCATCCTAGCCTTAAGGTCTTGCAATTGTCCAGCAGTTACCTTGGTCTATTAGACTCAGATGTTCAGACCCTAAATCATAGCCTAATCCCTAAATCAGACCCTAAATCATAGCTGATCCAGTTTATTAACCTATGCCAGAAGCAAGATTCAACCTGCTCAGACTAAGTCTTCTGGGTAGAAGGAAGAAGAAAACTCTCACAATCTAGAAATCTTTAAGCCAAACAAGGATATTTGGTGAGTCCAATTACTAAGCAGGAATTCATCTTGCTTTTCCTGGAGAAATTTTGGGTGTTCAGATATCCAGGTTGATGAGGATACAACCCAATCTCTTTGTGCTCAGATGTACCAATCTTTTCTTCCTGATATGATTTGCTGAATGATATTGCTCCGTGTTTGCAATGGTTTCAGTGACCACAGACATATCTACAAAAATATGTGAAGCCAAATGTTAACATGCTATTACCACAAGCAGTGGTTCATTTCAATTTTCTGTTCCTTCAAATATTTTTAGCTGCCATTTACCTGTTTAAAGTCCTTTATTACTATTTACAGTGAAGATACAGTGCTTCATAGTCTAGATAAACAATCATGGATTAGGAAATTCAGACACTAATTAAAAAAACCCTAAGAAGTTCTGGAAAAACCCAGAGACTGAAGTTCCATTGCATAAACTACTCCTTAACTATTTATGAATAACAAATACATCCACTGGAATAAGGTTGTGAATGACTCATGTTCAGAAAAAGGCCAAAATTCATTGGACAATCTGTTCATAACAAATAATTTAACCAGTTCTAAAAATATTTGTGGGGTTTTTCCTTACAGGGGAAAAAAAGTGTCTCACAAAAATGAACTTGTTAAAAGGCAAAAAAAAAGTCCAAGGACTGGCTCATAACCCTGCAATCCAGCCCAAATAAGGACAGTATGTGGTTGCACTATCCAGGGAGCACAGCACTGACCGGACTGTGCCTGACAATCTGATACTTCCCCTCTGAAGCGTGGGAGAGAGAAACCACTCAGCTGGTACATTGCCCGCCCCAGTGCTGTCCAGAGAAGAATGGGGGTGAAGCCAGCAGGGTCTGCCATCCCCCTGACACTCTGACAAGCTCCAGCAACACAAGTCACTGTCCTGGGGAGCCAAGCAACACCTAACACCTGTATCCTGCACAATGCAAACATACAAGAAATCTTCGCTTTGGCCAAGTTTTTAAAACTCGTTTTCCAAATCTTGAGCAATAGGGGGATTTTGAATATTTCCATAGTTAAAAAACAAACAAACAAACAAACAAAAAGGAATGTGTGAATAGCTTCCACTTTTTCTTATATTCTGCAGGTTTTGGGTGCCCCAACCTGCTGCTGAACTGTTCCCTTTGACAGTTCCTGTCTCACCATCCTTGTAATGCTTTCTGACTTACTGAGATTATGTTGATGTGTGGCACAGCACTAAATACATTCCTGAAATCCAAAGAAATTATGTCTATCCAGCTAGGTTAATATCCCTCCAAGAATCCAAATACACTTCTCAGACGTGGGCTATTTTTTAAAATTGTTTCATGCTGAGTGACCTTTAATAAATCAGAGCTAAACAAAGCCTTTATAGGTCAATACATGTATTTTCTCTCCATAATGTGCTCCAGTTTATAGGTACATAGAAAAGCACTCTAATTTTTCAGCCTCGTGCAAATGCAATGAGAATTAGTGCTGTTCTGGCTGGGGGCCTGCATGCATAAATTCTTTTGAATAAGCTCTTCCTACAAAAATGTTGCTGCCTTGTATGACAAGGGTTAGGTAGACTCAGCCTTGCACTGCTAGGACTGCCTGTGGGATACCTCCTCCAGACCAGAAACCCTGAAAATAAGATGCCACCATTCAGACAGAAGCAACATAGGAAAATGAGCTGAATGTATGCAAGGTGCATCCACTGTTCTCTGGGATATCTGTAGGAAAATGCCTTCAGAGCCAAGAACAGAACACAGAACAAGGAAATCATGACAATAACTGATGAAGCTGAAGCCATTCAAATGAGAGGTTTGGTTTTAGTCTGGAAACAGCTGTAGGAGGCAGAAAACAGCAGCCTGTAGTTTATAGAAGAAATCACATACCAGAATGAACTTTGGAATTTAACTCCATAGACTGCTTAGAAGCAGGGAGGAAAATGAGGCAGGGAAATGGTCAGTGTGATTTAGTTGTTTTGCTCATTTGTTGGGCTACTGAAACAGTGATAGACTAGTGATTCTTTTCAAAACCCTTCCAAACCCTATGCAGGTGTTTCCCGTGCGAATGAGAATAGATTGATTTCCTCAAATAAAAAATTTGGTTGTATGAGAATAAAACAATTGGTTTTATCAGCTTATTTAAGAAATTGCACTCAGCTGGGCATGAGATGGGTAGAGTGGCTGTATGTCTTGGCCACAATGGGTGCAGGCTGACAATGTGCAGTCAATCGCAGTGTAAATGAAATCCAAAGTTCTGCTTACAACAGGTGTCATACAGAGTCTGGGCTCTCTGAGGGTGTGAAAGAGAGCCTAGGTTTGCTGGATGTAGTGTAGGTATAGATAATGAAAAGTCTCCCGAGCACTTGTATACCAAGAATGCAGTTGCTCCACCTGTGTATGAGCTGTGCACACATTGCCTTCTCTCAGAGTCTCTCCAGCTAGTCAGGACCTCATCCATAGTCATCACTTATAATACCACTGGTACCCAGAGTACTGGTATTATTTCTCATCTTTCTAGCAGATCATACAACTATTTGCTGCAAGTTTATACATCTGCAATAATTCCCTTGTCATATCAGGATCAAGAGATAAACAGCCCTAAGTTGATGCAAATTATTCAGGATATGGCATTGGATTAAGAAAGCCAGGGGCTCACTATTCATCCATAGCTCTGCTCTGAGCTCTTGGACCCCAGTGTGACACATTTATGTTTTAGAGCAAACAGGATGCAAATTTCCAGTGTATTAGTTACAATGGAACTTGCACAGGGAATTTAGATGTAAATGGAAGGCAACTCATCAACGCTGAGAAGCAGCTGTAGACTTTTAACTGTACAGTTCACATACAGCTTCAATCTTTCAGTTCATGAGGAGGGACTTTTTGCCCATAGAGAGCATCTTCTGAAGCATTAAAGACATGAGTGATTTTTGTAACACAATATTATACTCGAGCAAGCGATTGTATATCTTGTTTTCATACCATTTTAAAAAAAGCACTACTCAAGATAATTACTATTCATACCAGAATAAATATGCCTCCAAATGGAGGACCTCAAAGGGCATTGGACATGGCTCTGACTGATGAGCCAGCCTCCCAGCTGCAATAGCCTGTACCTGTTGCTGGTCTCTGTTCTGAAGTAGTGTAATTTCAGAAAGAAGAATAAAAAGGGAAACTCTCTGTTTACAAAGGAAAGAAGAAAACCATCTGTGAAAGAGCTTTTTTTTTTTTTTTTCAAACATTGGCTGTTTGAGTGCTGCTCAAAGGTTTCTAATGCCAGAAATGTCCCAGTAGAAATGGATTAGTGGGTAGAAAACAAGTGAGGAGGTCAAAAGGCGAAAAATAAATGCAATTTATCACATGCCTGTGCTATTTATCACCTGGTTGGAGAAATTAAGGAGATCACATGGATAACATCACTTTGCATAGGAATAGGATGACTCTGTATATACACAATCTGATCTACTGCTCTGGGCTACCTTGTGTATCTGGGTTAAACTTGTGTAAAGAGGTGGTGAACTAGACCCAGCTAATTTGCATCATCTGGCAGGCTCCTGTTTGGGGAGCAAACATATATCAATAGCTTTAACATGACCAGCCTTTTCAGCAAAGGACCAGAGAGGTTATTTCATACCCAGACTGGGAAATTTCCATGCCAGTTTTACAGTTCAGAAAATACACATATCACACAGGCACATATGCAGTAAGCATGGAAGATTAGCATTGGAAATGACAACTTGTAAGCCAAGTTTTAGCTTTATGTGATTTGAAACAGTTGAGTGATAAATTAGAATAAAAACAAATGCCAGCAGCTCCTTAGCGCTAATGGAATTTGGTGGGTGCTCCTGTCATGGGAGCCTGGTGAATACATATTGTTATAATTGGCTGGGTGGAGGTGATAGAACAAACGTGACTCTTCGAAGGTAGTGTTGGCACTGACAATAATTGTTAACAGATTTAGTTTCCTATTCCTCTCTTTTTCCCCCCCATAACTCCTTCTTAACTTATCAGCAGATTTTATTTTTGAATTATTAGAAATCGCATCCTTCTTTTATTGATTCTTCTGAATTGCCAGCCAGCCACTAACTGTTTCCAGCTCTGGTGTTTCAAAATTACTGATTTCCTTGTAGATACTTCAATCATTCATATATCTTCCCCTCCATCCCTCCACCTCCTTTTGACTTTCTTTGGCTTGAGATTTTCTCAGAGGACCTGTCAGCTTAGTTAACCGTAATCTTTCTATACAAATACTGCTCCTATTCCTATGGCAAAGGGGTAGTCAAGAACTGTAGATAAATGGAAATCCTCATCCAACTCAACCCCAGTATAAGCACTCTGAGTCTAAATACTCTTGATTTGAACAGTTGTTCATGAACTGTCCAGGTGTATATATTATATCCATTTATACACACACACACATACATACATATACATACATAAAGTGAGTGTAGGTGTTTATATGTAAGCATATGTAAACATAGATATACTGTATAAATAAAGCATATAAATAAATACATGTGCATACCTTTATTTATAAATTAATGCATGTGCTTATATTTAATGTCTGGTTTGCTACACCCTTTTGCCTCCACTGTGCTATATGTCTCCTGGAGCAGAACAAATGTCATTGTACTGAGACTGTCGGAGTCCCTTAAGAGTCACAGATCAGCAAGTCACCACACATCAGCTGAGTGGCAGGAGCTGCTGACAGACTCATGGATAACCCAGAGCAAGGGAAAGGAGAGGGGCTTGCTTGCAAGAGCTCTATGAATGTTAGCAAAGGTAACACCAGTTACATTGCACTAGCTGGGCTCTAGTAACATGCAGACAAGCTACTGCTGGGCATTGCTGACTCAAATCACTCGTCAAGAAGCAGTAACTGGTGCATGAGCCTGTGCTCTGCCCTGCTGACCAAGGCACCTCTCCTGCTACTCCACACAGCAGAGTCAGTGCATATCTCTGCCCTCTACTGCTCTGGACCACCATCTCAGCTGCCCCTGGCAATAGCAGAGCAGATGGCTGCCAAAGGAGAGCTCTCCCTCTGCACTCGTGATAGCAACGAGACCTCAGCACTGTTATGCTCCAAGGACCCTCAGGGCAGGGGACCTGTCTGCTCTGTAGTACAAAGCAAAGTAGTAAAGCCCAAGGACTAATACCAAAGGGCCATTTACCTTCATGAGGTTATGGGGCTGTTTCCTTTACCATCCGCACTGATTTTCATTTCATTACACTACAAAGGCCTGTGGTGAATAAAAGGGAAAACACTTGAGAAAGTTTTGCCCTCTTCAGAAATCTTTCTTACTGCCTTGGTCTAGAGCAGGTCCCAAATACTGCATTTTCATTCTTAAGGATCAGAAATGGTCCCAGATCAAAAAATCTCCAGCTTCCTCCACACCTGCTCTGAGCTCCCTGGAGCCACATGCACATTTGGAGAGGCATAGGAGCAGAAGTCTCCCCACAGTGCTGCCCTTGCACAGGCACTGCCTGGTTCCATGGACTGGAAAGAGCCACCACAGCTTTGCCAGGTCTTTGTCCTGGGAAGCACAAACTAGTATTACTCACTGAGCTTCTCACTCTACCTGGAGACACTCTGGAAGCATAGCCAGACATCTGCCTGCACTGCAAGCCTAGCCTGCTGCAGCCTGGAGCTTTCCAGGCTCTCCGCCTTGTTCAGCCTCTCAAATGCCCAGAATTACTGTCCCAAATGCATATCACTGGGGGGTCCAGATCAATATATTCTTGCAGAAATGAAGACAAATTTTCCTAGACCCTTTTTTATTTTTCTGTCAAAAATGCAATGCTCTGAGCTTCCACCAGAGCAGGGCTTTTTAAAAAAATGGACAACCCATAAATGAATCAATATAAGACTAATATGAATCAATATAAGGGCACTTGAGGACACTCCTTCCCCTGTTGCATGGTTACTCCATTTCCAGAACCTGCCAAAACTACCCCATTGCTACACTGAAAGCAGCTAATGACAGCTGTTAAACATATGGCTCAATTTTAGGGATCAGTACTGGGCATGAAAATTAACTTTCACTTGGGTTAAATGCGAATAACAATTAAGAGCCTCTTTGCATAGCAAGAACAGAAGCAGTTGGAAGCTGCTGCCCAGAGCAAGATCCTGCATGAGAAGAGCAATAGCCCTCAAGGTTCATCCCTGAACACAGGCACAAAGGTGAAGGAATGGACTGGTAGCAGATGTGTGCATCAGCGAAGTGAAGGCTTGAAGAGGGACAGGGTTTTGGGAGAAAACCAGACTCTTTTCAAACCATGATATTAATCGGAAAAGTAGGTCTGTTGAGGGTACAAAACAAAGCCTGGTCTGTCTTAAACTTGCCTTGTCCTATTCAGAACAGTGTTAAAAAAAAAAAATTTAAAAAAAAAATAAAGCACAATACAGGATATTTTTTTAAAAGCTGAGTTCAATAAAAAAGAATAAATAAAAATAAATAAAAAAGAATAAAAAAAGAAGAAGAAAATATCTTAGGTATCCAGAATGGCCACAGTTTTGTGGGTTTTGTTTTGGGGTTTTGTTTGTTTGGGGTTTTTTTGTTTGGTTTTATTTTTCATAGACCCCTTCCAGTCTTACGCATTTTACTTTGATTGTAAGTTTCCTGCAGGAAGCATACTTGGTTTTCACAGAGTGGCCATCAGTATCCTGGGATGATGCAGACAACAAGCATTTATTTATGATAAAATTTATTAGGAACCAACTCAGTGTATGCCATCAAGCTTTGAAAATCACCTTTCTGCTGCATGTATGTAGCAGTTGTCATGGTTGTGGTACTGAGAGGTGTGCTTCTGTGTGTCATGAAGTTAAAATAATTTTTTTTTTTCACTCCAGACAAACTAAATCCTCTAAGCAAGCCTGGATATGTTGTCCCTACCCCAGCTGTTAAGTTAGCATACTTTTCTAGTTCAGCAAAAACTTTAGTTTCTTTAGAACTCTGAAAGTCTACAGTAGAGGAAGTACCTAGCCAAGGAGGTTCAATTCTATTTCCATATCCACAGGCTCACCCTTGCAATTGCACCCAACTTTGAATTCTTCTATTTCTGTGGTAGAACCAGGATTCTTGAATTGCGTGTCAGCCAAAAGAGAATTTTTGGAGTTCTCTTTGCCTACAGTTTTCTAGGAATGTCATTATATCACTGACACATTGGGTCTTGACAGGCAAAGTGGGATGCTACAACTGGAAAAAAAAAAAAAAAAAGGAAAACAATTCTGAGTGTTGCAGAAGACTCTTCTTCTCAAACTGAGCGGAGGGAATGGTTACCCTGTTGAATCACAGTGGGGCTGTGGCTGGATAATTGAAACTATTTGTTGTCTGAGAAAGCACATTTTAAAATTCCTCTCCTTTCTTCAGCTATCAGGGCCATTGGGACTTCCCCAGGTCTGTAGATCTGCTGCATAATGTGTGAATGGCCATATCTCACCATGGAGTCAAGAGTTGAGCTGTTTTGAGTGCAATACAAATAAGATCAAAATCAGAGTTGACTTGTGAGGGGAGACAAAGTGGCTGTGGGTAAAAGCAGGAAGGTGGAGGGGGAGAAATCAGATGGGTAAAACATAAAACCTCTAGATGTGCTGGCTAGATGGATTTGCAACCTGCTTATCATTTTGAAAATGGCACATAATTTAGATCCTCTCAAAATTATCATCAGATGAGGTGAAGCAGTTTAATCAGACTTCCTGGTGATAAGTCTCCATATAGATACCTCAGCTCATCCCAAGTATTGCTGTATCACTCTGGAATAAGCAAATCCACTGCAATCAATGTATTAACTATATATTTACATTGGCATCACTTAGTTTGAGATCTGTCTGAAAGATTTCAAATGTGATGTATCACAAAGATTGGCATGGGCTGAATTTTGTAATACAGATTAAGGTCAAATAAATCCGTATGCAGTAACAGCTGAAGATTTACATCTTAGCCCTCTTCATGTCATAAGGAGTGTATTATTGTGTCCTCTTTCCTGATATTACAATAGGCCTATACAGAACTGAAAAGAAATTTGACTTCCCAAAAGCTCTTTCTCATCAGTATGGGAGACAACCATCCCTGTTAATATGTCAAGTACAAGAAATAATGCACAGATAGAGCCTCACAGATAAGAATTAAAGTATAGCAGTGTCAATGGGAGCAAAACCAAATTGCTCTTAGGTCAGCTTCAGTATATTGGCGGAGATTAAGAGAAAACATAAAAGCAAAGGGAAGCAAAACGGAGTCTGCATCACTTAAATGTCATTGGCTTCTGCTCTGTTCCAAGGTATTTTGAACAACATCTCATGAGTTTATCCATGCCACTTGTTGCTTCTCCTGTAGTTCAGAATTTTCAGTGATGAGCCCATGTGAGTCTTTTTTGTCCCAGTGGCATTCCGTGTGCTGGGTTTTTTTTCTGTTGGAGGCAGTGAGTGTCAGGGGGAATTGTTCCTCAGTTTTGTGCCATCACTGAGTTGCCAGACCTCATATTGCATCAGCTAGAGTCCCGTCCAGCAGCAACAAGGTATTTCCCCCAGGGATGAACGAGGCTAGGTACTCTAGCAGCAGCTTACATTTGACAATGTACTGTGCAATTTAAGTATCCTAACATCTCAATTTTTATGACTATATGGTAGCTTTCCAGCTAAGGGATATTTTTAACTTGGAGGAAATGGGAACATGAGACTGCTGGAGTTATTGAGTTGGTTTTGCTCTTGGACCTTCCCACAAATGCAGTAACATCCACTTGAGCAGTGCAGCTGCCACCTACACAACACCTACTGAGGAGCTCTTCCAGGGCTCCTCCAACATGCTTACAAACAGCCTGGTTATATATGTTTGCAAATTCTTTCTCTGTTCATTCAGAACCAATTTATAGGTAATCATTCTCAAATCAGTACAGAATATTAATCAAATAAGCTGCTCTTCTTTCTACTTTGTGGACCTTTCTATATATGTTTGCTATTTTGTTTTGTTTGTTTTGTTGGGATGAACTGAAAAATAAGCTCTAAGTCTTCTTTTGTGGTATCTGTCTTAGTCCCCATAACAGATTTCCTCTACCCCTGTTCTGGTCTTAACTCACTATCTCTCCACACAGATGACTTAAACAATGTCTGTCCTCCCAGATGAAGACTTGCATCATTTCACAGCAATCCTGAAAATGCCTCATCTTTACATTTTTCATGCTGTTATCACTTTAGTGCATTGTAATTATTCTGAATCTAATACACTGCCTGCATCCAGTGTTATATCCATTTCAAGAGCTTCCAGTTTTCACAGATTACTTCATGCTGAACAACTGACCACATATTTTGTACTATTGACCTTGGTCTTATTTCTCCTCATTCTACCTTCTGCATGTTGTGTTATCTGCACAGTACTCTGAATTTATGTTACTAAATTGTGCTCTCTTCCAGCCGATAATCCATGGCGAGAGTTGAGTAATTTGTACCTCCTCAGAAGACAAAGATAAAATTACGATTTCTTTTCAATTGACTAGTCTAGATGAAACTATGTTAGTTGATTGTGTGAACAAAAATGTTGTGGATTATTGGGAAACTGCTGCTGTGCTTAGCATATATGCCTCTGAGAAATAACCTGGGTAAAAAGATTTATGCATGGACTCTTGAAATCGTCATAACTTTATCCAAGTTTGTTTACATACCACCCAGGCATAGTGCCCTCAGGGCTGGCTGTGCTCTTTTGAGGGGCAGAATGTGACTTTTGCTGATTATTTCTCACACAGTTTCAAGGGATTCTCATGTAATTACAGAATTATTCAAGTGGGGAAACCCCTGTATTTGCTAGCACCTTGCTTGACCTTCTGAACAAAGCAAAGAGGTTCAGACCAACTTCAGACTAGGTTGCTCAGGGTTTCACTGCAGTTAGATCTAGAAAACCTTCCAGGATGGAGACTGGACAACCCTTCTGGCAATCTCATGAACTGCTTGAGTGCTCTCACCTTGGAATCCTTATTACAGACCAAAATGTCTTCCTGCTTCAGTTCATGACATGATTACATTTCTCAAAATCCAATCCTCATGGATTTTTGCAGCGGTATAAATTCAAAAATTTTGTACAGGCTTGAAGAGAAAGGACAGACAGACTTTTGATAAATACAATCAGCACAGATAGAACTGCCAAGGTAAGTTGAAGAACAGCAAGCAGTGTGGTGAATGACATGAGCCAGTGGGGTCAGGTGAGGAAGAACTGCATTGCTACTATAGTAGTAACAAAGGTGAAAACGGGAAAAACTTACCTAAACCAAAAATCTAGATGAAAACGCAAAATGATGCCTGTTTTCCTCACAATGTACCAGTGTGGTGTACAAAATATACTGCAAATTGTTAGCCCACCACTGATTTCTGGAGCAGGTGGTATATGTGAGAGGGCCAGGACTGTCCAGCAATTGTACCCACTCTAACCCCCAAGGTAACTCAGTTAAAAAATCCTCTTCTGCTCAAAAAGCTGCCTTGCCAGATAGTTTGTGCTTCCTCCTTCCATCTCAGACAGGTCTGTCTCCCAGAGGCTGGGAAAAAGCCCAACACTGACAGCAGAGAGATTCATCGCCAGGGGTATCTCTGTGGAAGCTGTTCTTTAAATGAACTTTAAAGTCCATCCTGTCTATAAAATTATTGTTCATAATTTTGATACTCTGTCAGAGCAGCATAATGGACTGGCACAGCTTGTAAAATAAAAAAAGCAGAAAGTCACCATCCGAATCCACTCTTCAATTTGAAATGCAAAGTATAGTACTTTACAAGAATCTGGAGGGCTAATGTAACAAGGGATGTATCCTCTGAAGTGAAGGATTCATTTCAAAACAGAGTGATACTTTGGCACAGAGCAAAACTGCCTTCATCAGCATAGTCAAAACGTAGAAAAAACATTATTTAGAAGAGATTACCTCTGGGACAGGTCATCATATGCCACAAATTTGGATTAATTCAAACAGAGGTGTATTAGTTTTTATCAGTTCCAAATCCACCTATTTTCCATTTTGTGGAGCATTATATTTCCAAATTTTATATTTCCTAATACTTTCCAAATGTTGTTAAAATTTTAGAGAATGAACATTATATTCTCCCTTTTCCTCTTTCCTGTCTTTTACCACTCAACAATCTTGCACAAGGTTTACTGCTGGATTTGACAGTGAAAATCTCTAATAAAAACAAAAAAAGCTGATCTACTAGTTCTTGCTAGCCAACATTGTAAGTTGTCAGTCAGCTGGAGGATCATTAAAGAGCTGAATATTAAAAACCTGTAGTCTTAGAAAACCAGATACTGAATAAATGGCAGGAAGGGAACACTGCTCAGTGCTTTGGAAAGTGGCTACCATTCAAGACAAAGTTCAAAGTAAAAGCAAGAAAGTGACTGTTATTAAATTCCATTGTCTTGATTCATTTTTTCACTCTCGTAGTGACAACTTTCTTCAAATTTCCACTTAGCATTAACTTAAATTATCTACTTGAGATTTGAAAAAATGATATTCATGTACTAAAATTTCATACTATTTCTGCATTAGTGCTATATTCTTTTAACTCAGTTTCACTGCACTGAGTGAACCAGAGACTTGTAAGCCACATCTGTACCATCTCTCCCAGCTGTGCCAAAGCCTGCACCACAGTCCAATGCCAATCTGCTCAACAGAACTTCCTACTTGGACTTCAGCTTCCTACTGGGGGAATTATTTCATCACAGGGGAAGGTCAGTGACTAATTAGTGTTCATACATCATAGGAAAAGGGGCCACCAGGATGTGTGAAATATGGGGAGATTCATTTCAGCACAGCAGTGAAACCCAGAGTTGGGGTGTCTCCTGACACTCTGAAACACTCTCTCCTTCTGTTGATGTTAGTTGTGTGAATATCTGTCCCTGCACTGTATATAAAGAAAATATGAACAAGCTGAAAATGGGCTTCCTTCAAAACTGAAGAGTGAGAGCTAAAAAAAGTCCACTCTTTCGAACTCTGCCTAACTCAAAGGCTTCTAGTCTTTCACAAACCATTGGGAGGGTATTTGTTTAGGGTGGAATTCCTCTTGTGCTCCACTTGGGAACCTCTTGCCTACGGTGTAAGGCTCAGCTAACCTTAACACTGTAAAGTCTAGAGGGAAGAAAATAGCTTGCTCTTAGTAACTTCAGTAAAGTTTGCTTCTAATGCTCTTTTGCAGATTTTCTGTGCTTAGCATTTCCTATGTGTTATGTTAAAATGAAAATTATTTTCTAATAAAGACCTGTGAGTACCCCTTTGGTATGCCATGTGCCCATGGGTACTTTTGCTGGGACAGTAAGAAGTAAAATTCAGAACTCTAGCAGGGTTAATGAATGCAAAGATGATCTCATCTGGATGGAGGTAACTTTTGGAGTAAGGACCATTGAAGGACTGTTCTGTCTCATGCTGGATATTGAGATGAGCTCCCAGAGTTAGAAACTCTGGTGGTGCCTAATCTGTGGCCATGGGACACTCCCTAGTATGCAGAAATGAGACAGGTGTATTTCAGTTAGTCCCTGGTCAGGGCAACAGAAGGACCAGACACACCATGAGTCAGGTAACCTTTCTGCTGTGCAGTTCCTCAAAGACCTCCTGCATTCACATGTGTGAGAAAGAAGCAGGTGTCCAGAGCTATTCAGATTTAAGATAAACTGCTTTCCAGAATAACCAGTGTCTTCACTGGGAACTGAGGTCAGCTAGGGAAACTGAACTCTTAACTGAAACGCTTCAGGGTAGCTGCCTAAATTTTGGTGGAATGTATCCAGACCCTAACACACACTAGTTCTTCTGGGTAGCTGCAACATTATTTCCATTAAAGCATTTGCTAGTGAGTCTTTACCTCTGCAAGCAGCAGAGGCAGAAGTCTGTGCTTATAACAAAACAACAGAAATTACAGACAAAGTTTTGAATATTTTCCAGTACTTGCTCAGGATTGTTAAAAAATATATAAAAAAAGAGTTACTCTTTTTTTGTGAGGTCTGTATCTCTGCTTTTCAATGGGAAATATCTTAAAGCATAAGTTAATTTCTTTTACATGCTAATAACCATGAATGTATCTAAAAAAACCATTATCAAATGTATAGATCTGTTGGTATAAATTCTTCTAACCCTAACTTAGCCCTGCAGCTCGGTGGCTGGACTTTATCCTGACTTGGCCCTCCAGCCAACTATTTCTAGCTTCATCTCTCCAAAAAGTTGACACTACTTGCATCTGGTACTGGGCTTAAGCATTTTTCCTGTTCAGCTAGTGATCAGATACTCTACTGATGCCAGGTAACCCATATGGACTGATAGCCTCTCTGTTACTTACATTCAGTGGAAGTAACTCCACAGAAGCCACAGAATAGTTCATACCAGTGTCTGTGAGGTATTGAGAACAATCAAAAATTTGACTATCAGCAAAAGCCACAACTGACCACAACTGCACAAAAATATGCAGCAGCTTGACTGTTGCACATGTACAGAAATCACTGTAATTGCATGAGTGTACATAACTCACTTCAGCATATCCTGCTAAGAGCTGACTTCAGGATTCTTTGTTTGAACTTTGGAAACCTTTCACAGTGTTACTCCTATCTCCTCATCCAAATGTTTAAGTCCCTGTACATTCAAATATCAAATCTTATTTCTTATTCTCAACTAGTAAATCTTATCTTTTTCTAAAGCCCTCTTGAAATATTAGTGTTATTGTGCATGTTCTGTCATAAGTATTACTTTGTGGATTACTTTGCCAAAATACATTTGTGATCTGTCTGAGCTTAGTCATTTTAAATCCATCCATAAATACACATCTGCTCACAGCTGAGTATAATTACTGGATCTATAAAAGATAAACTTTCTAACTAGTCATTTTGATAGGTGTTTTCTGTGTGTGCTTTGTGTTTTATTTACTCTTAGACACTGGAATCTGTGGATTTGTGGCTCTGATTGGAATGAGACACTTTCTCTTGACTTCTTTGGAGCTCTGTGGAGTGGCTTTGGTGGTTCAGGTTTCCACCCATGAAAACAGTTTTGAGAACTATGCAGGATCTGAGGGGATCACAGCTGAAGTGCTTGGCAGAGACAAGGCCTAAACTGGTGCATCTGTCCTGGCACAAAGCTGCACTCTGGTCTACTCCATGCTTGGGCTTGCAGAGCGGAGGTGATGACATCCTCTGCAGTGCCATCAGGTCTCTTCTGCCAGCCTCCTTGCTCTTTAAGCCCAAGTGACTGGGTAGAATCCTTGCATGGAAGTGTGGGAAACATAACCAAGTCATTACTATCAAGGGCATGATGAAATAAGACATTATCTTGTGCTAGAAGAGTAGTAGTAACAGTCTGTGTAGACATTTCTGCTTTGCTGCACCTCTTAGATAATGTGACCAAGTTTATCCCTCACTAAAATACCTTCAATAAAAGAGGTACAAAAGTTATTTCACATTTCCAGTGGAAAAAGAGACAATGTCAGATCAGACAAGAAGACTATTTAGTTTGGTTTCTATATTCATAAACCTTTAAATTTTGCTATCACACCTGTTCCTGCAACATTTGCATGGTTAAAAACTTGTTTCAGAAGTACATCTGATCTGCTTGAAAGGCACCAGGAGAAAAAAACTTCCATTTACACTGTCTGTTTGTCAGAGCCACTGGTCATCCAAATCAGACACCTACATATCAAATGCTTTGTCCTTATATGGGACTTGAGTTTGAGAGAAATTAACTGAGAGCACCACACAGCTGGCACAAACAGGTTCAGAAGCTTCCTAGAACACCTGGATGATAACTTCATGATACAGGTACTAAGAGAGCTGACTAGCAAAGATGCCCTCCTTGATTTGTTGCTTGTTTACAGAGAGGGTTTCATAGATGAAGAGGTGGTTGGTGGCTGTCTCATCCACAGCGACCACCAAGTGATCATAGAATCACAGAATACGCTGAGTTGGAAGGGACCCACAAGGATCATCAAGTCTACCCCTTAGCCCTGCACAGGACCATCCCCAAGAGTGACACTAACTGCCTAAGAGTATCATCCAAATGCTTGATTAAGTTTAAAATCTCTGTTGACAAGAGGAAAAGTGCCAGTTAAAAATCAATCTGGACATGAGGAGAGCAGACTTCAGGCTGCCCAGAGAACTAATGAATAAGATCCCCTGGGGAAAATTATTTTGAAGGTGCTGAGACTTCTCTCAGTGATTTTTTTAATGGTCTTGGGAATCTGGAGAGGTCCCAGCTAACTGGAACCTGTTGAATGTTGTCCTGATTTTCAAGAAGGGCAAGAAGGGTGACCCTGGAAATTACAGACCTGTCAGTCTCACTTCAGTGCCTGTTAAGGAGAAGATTATTCTGGAAAGTATTGAAAAACACCTGAAGAACAACACAGTCATTGGTCAGAGTCAGCATTGCTCATGAAGGGAAAGTCCTGCTCGTCAAGTTAAATTTCCTTTCATGACAAGGTAACCCACCTGACTGACCAAGAGAAGCCAATTGATGTAATCTTTTTCGATTTCAGTAAAGCTTTTGATAGTGTTTCTCACAGTATACTTCTGGACAGAATATCCAGCATACAGCTGGATAAACATGCTGTGTGATGGGTGAGCAACTGGCTTACAGGTTGGGCACAGAGGATATTAGTGGATGGGGGAACATCAGCCTGGTGACCTAGTGGAATTTCTCAGTGCTTCATTGGGCTGGTTCTTTGAAACATCTTTATAAATTACTTGGATGCAGGACTGGAAGGGATACTAAGTTAGTTTGCAGACAATACAAAATTGGGAGGAGCTGTTGACTCCCTGGAAAGCAGAGAGCTCCTGGAAGAAGACCTAGGCAAACTAGAGGGCCAACCATATGAAGTTCAACAAGAGCAAGTGCTGGATTCTGCATCTGGGGTGGGGCAACCCTGGATGTTTGTACAGACTGGGAAATGAGGTGCTGGAAGCAGTGCCAAGGAAAAGGACCTGGGGGTCCTGGTTGATGGCAAGCTGAACATGAGTCAGCAGTGCCCTGGAGCCAGGAGGGCCAACCCTGTCCTGGGGGGCATCAGGTAAAGCATCGCCAGCCAGTCAAGGGAGGGGATTGTCCCACTCTGCTCTACACTGGGGTGGCCTCACCTTGAATATTGTGTGCAGTTTTGGTCACCACAATGTAAGAAAGATAATAAGCTCTTAGAGAGTGTCCAAAGGAAGGCAACAAAGATGGTGAAGGGCCTTGAGTAGAATCCATATGAGGAGTGGCTGAGGGACCTTGGTCTGTTCCACCTGGAGAAGAGGAGACGGAGGGGAGACCTCATGGCACTCTTCAACATCCTCATGATGGGAAATTGAGGGGCAGGCACTGATCATGGTAGGCAGTGCAGCCCCTCTCTTACACCAAGAGACCAGACAACCCATCTCTGCATGTCTCTCACTGTAAGTAATCTTTACCTAGGCCTTCACCAATTAATTCTGATTTTCTACTTTTGCAAGGTTTTAATTAAGTCTTTAAAATGTGCTCTGCAGAGTTGAGGAGAATATTTTAGCACAGGTCTCACCAAAGAACCTCCCTCCTCCATGTGAAGGTACTTGGATGGCTGCTTATTGCTCATGATGCTTCAAACTGAATATAGAAGCATGCTAATGACAGAAGGAGCTGATCCACACACCTGACATGTTAAGAGATTCCTTTGTTCCATGAACTAAAGCACTTGGCCATATCCAGACCATTCCCACTGCCATCAGTGCCGTCTCCTGTCCTCTACCCTTTTTTAGAATTATAGAATGGTTAGAGTTGGAAGGGGCTTTAAAGATCATCTAGTTTCAATTCCCATGCTATAGGCAGGGATGCCATTCACTAGATCAGGTTGCTTAGGGCCCCATCCAGTCTGGTCTTGAACATTTCCAAGGATGGGACATCCACTGTTTCTCTGGGCAACCTGTTCCAGTGCTTCACCACCCTATGAGTAAAGCATTTCTTCCTAACATCTACTCTGCAACTGCCCTCTTTCAGTTTTAAGTTGTTGCCCCTTGTCCTGTCACTTTCTGCCTTTATGAAAAGATTTGAAGTATTTCCAAATCCCACATATATCACAGACCTCAAGCCCTACCAAATGGCTGCAGCCCAACTCTGATGTGGTCAGGCAGTTTCACTCCTCCCTCTTATACCTTCCCCTTAGCAGACAAATAAGGGAAACTAGGTCTGGAGCTGGATGCTGCATTGCCATTGGTGTTTTCAAACATTTGTTGTACCTTGTCCAGACTGCTGAGCACAGCTCAGAGCATGCTGAAGGAAACTGGGAATATTAAAACTTCCTGGGACTTACTCGCCTTTTTTAATCAGTCTGAGAGCTGCTGCTTCCAAGGGGTGTAAGTGTCAATGAGATGTACCTATGTGCTGAGGGGTCCCACCAGGCAATGGAGGGGTGGGGAAGGAGGAAGAGAAAGGAGGTGCATGACTAGGAGAAGGTGAGGAATGTCTGCCCTATGTTGGGTCATTTGGAGAGTCCAACTCAGCTTCTGCACTGCCTGGAATTTACTTATCTGTTGTACTTTGGCATTGCTTCTGGAGACTGCTCAAATCAGTAAATGAATTTGAGTAAGATGGAATCAGGGTTCATCTTCTACCTCAGATGGGTTTTGGTGGAAAGGCAGTACTACACTTCTTCTGGTACCTGCCCCAAGTCTTCCTCTGCACACCACTCTGAGTGAACTTGGCAGTCTGCTCATGGCTATCATATTGTAGTCCAAAACCTGGGACTCAGGGAGTAGTCACAGACTTCTTGTTCATAGCAGAGACTGGTGGCCTCAGGCCTGTCTCTTGGGAGGACAACATGGGTCCAGGATGGATCCTGTGCCTGTCTTTCCAGATAGAAATAGCACATGCACAACACTGCTAATTTTCAGAAGGCCTTACATATTTAGTGACTGCTGCCCAGGTGACTGAGGTGCTGGTGAGGTAAAGTTCAAGTATGAATATGAGGCTGGCATGCATCCAGTCTTACAGAATAAAACATCTTTTTATGAGTGGGAGAAGGCAAACTTTCCAAGAGATGAGGTATTCTTGAAGTCCTTTGTGGGGAGATCAGCAAGCTGATCGTGCCTATGGGAAATGCCATTTTTTGAGACATGGAGCACTGTTTGGTGGCACTTCTTATGAACATGTCAGTAAGATGTGTGTCCCTAAGAGGTGCACATCAGTCCCACCTTGACAGGAACCAGGACCCTACATTGTACCTGTCTTGCAGAAGTACCCAATAGACCCTTCCTGGACCTTGATGCACGTGCCAGATCCACAGCAACAAGAGGAAACTAGGGCTTTTTTCAATATACTGGGCACTAGCTTCTACATCCCTGGCTCCCACCAAGTCTACCCACCACTGGGTAAGAAAAGCTATCATCCCAAGAAGACTCACTCTCAAACTGTGTCTCATACTTTCTCAATAGAATTCATGTTGTGCAGGGAAAGAAAATCAGTGGGAAACTAACTCCCATGGACACCATTTCCACATAGTGTCTCCAGCATGTATCCATCTGTCTGATATAGTCATTGCTTGAATTTATTAGCTGTAAGGCACAGTGGCCTGTCTGCCTGTCTGTGGGCAGTGATACCCAGTCCTCCCTAATAACTGCATGTAGCACTTACTTCCCTCTCACTGTACGTCTCCAAGCCGCAGGTTCATCTAATGCCCTTAACAACTAAGACAGAAAATTGCCTGGTTTTGCCCCCTCTGTTTTGCAGGTAATACTATCCCCCAAGGCTCTATACCTACAAGAGTTTCTATGTGCGTTTGGCTTGGATCTATGAGCTACTTCCCAAGGCAGTAATAAAGAGCAGTGTCACTTGATCGTCATTCTTGAAGAAAACTTCTTCAACTGATCCTACCCTTGAAGTAGGATAGTCCATGCTACAACTGGAAGCTCTAAGTCCCAGATGCCAGCCCCAGTGAGCTGTGCTGTCCTTGCCTTCATGCTCTGCTGCATCTTGAGTAACACTCACTGCCCTGAAAACTGTCCCACCACTGCCACTCTGGGAGGGATGACACACCCCTATGGGGACACTACTGTAAATGCTGCTGCTGCAGCTGCTACTGCTTTCCCTTCCACCCTGAACAGTATGGTGAGCTGTGTGATAAAAGGTGTTTATAACCTCTAGATCTGTACAGTCAGCTTAGGACTCATCAACCCTGACTCACATACCTCAACTTCATCCATTTCTGCAGAAAGACACTATGTTGTCTGTGATGACGAGTGAAACTGGCCTCATCTTTTATGAAAACCTTCCTACCCCTCTGAAAATGAAGTGGCACATGTCTCATAAACCTGCTTCTCTTAGCTCTAGTGGGAGATGTCTGTCAGGACATAAAGGCAAGAGGAATGCATTCAGGCACAGATGTACACCAAAGCAGTTACAACTGCAGAAAAAAAAAAAAAAAAAAGGGAAAAAAAGTTGGCGATGGAACAAGTATTTTTAATAGTGTTCCCTTTAACAGAGCCTAAAGAGAAGTAACACTTCATTTTACCTTTTCTATTAAAGCAAAGAGCTCACCAGTGTTGGTTGTGTGCAGGTGCTATGCACAGTGGGAAACAACCCAAACCTGCATGTGTTCTTTGAAATATTTCTTTTAAACAGACACTAAGTATTTTCAGGTTTTGGAAAATGTGGCTCGAAATAACAAATAGATATCACCATGCTGTGTGAGGGAGGATATGTGCAGTTATCTGCTGTGATTTCATACTAATATTTAGCTATCATATACCACTCTCTCCGCTGATCCCACTGTATAAACACTCAGTAATTAACCAGCACACTCCCTGCTATGCAACAAGTAGGTAATATTGCTCTTACCATCCCCAAACTACGTAGCAGGAATTCAGACAGCGAGATGACAAAGCTTATCCAAACCCACTTGGGAAGCCTATGGCAAAGATTCCCAAAGTAGGATCAGTTCCTGCAAAATGTGTTCACTTTCCCCCACTCTGCCTTTTATGTTACAGTCCAGAGACACGTAAGACTTCAGTGCAGCCCTGAGCAGAGAGGAGTCCACCTGCAAAAACTCCTAAAGCTGTTTCACACCACTGACAGTTTCTGGAGCAGACACGGCTCAGAGGGGAGCCACGGGAGTGCTGTAAATCAAGATCGAGGCATATTGGCAGAGCTTTGTGGGAAAGCTTGCCTGGGGTCTGCTTGTTGCTGGTCATTTTTCTCAGCATTTTGATGCTTCTTGTTCTTTACAATGAAGCACTGCCCCTAGCCATCCTGTGTTCATCATTTATTAATCATCCAGTTTAATTATCACATTTAGTTCAGTTGTGAAGGGGGCGTGAAAGCAAACAATACAAATACAGCACTAATTTACTGTGCAGGACAGCTGCAGGTTCACCACTGCAGGAATGGCTTGTGAACCTTCTAAAGAGTCTGCTGTGCCCCAGAAGGGACAGTGTTCCTTCCCTACCCCTCATGAAGGAGCTCTCATTTCATCCCATTCGCCTTTACTGTCATTTGAAGAAGCAAACAGAATGATGCAAAATTGCTCTAAAAAAACCCCAAAACAAACCAATAAACTAAACCAAACAATATTACACATGTAAAGATTAACTTCTCACATCTTGCGCTTGATTTTGCTTTAAGCTTTAATTGATGAGGAAGCAGAGGTCATGGACCACTGAGATTATTTTCAGCACAGGAAATGATGTGAAGCAAAAGGTAACCGTCATGAGGAAATTGGTAAAATCTTGTTAAAACTTCAATTTACTTTAAGGACTGCATTTTTTTCTGCAAGGATATCAGCAAAATAGTGAAGGTACTAAAAAGCACTGTCCCATTTTTCACCTGAAGGAATCAATAAATGCAACTGAAGTGACATTTAGACAAAAATATTCTTAGGAAAAACAAAAGCATTTTACTGGCACAATATTCAGGAAGTTTTGGGTTAGTTTTTAAAAGAGGCTGTTGGTTTCTTTGCTTTGTTGCATGGAAACTACATATGAACCAGTGTTTTTCATAGGCCAACACATTCTTATTCCGTTGTATAAAAGACATCCACTTAAACTGCAGCAACTTTGCCACCAGTTTTAAAACAGGCAGTGGAGTGCAGTCCTGACTATCGGAGCTCACATCTCTCACAAAAATCAAACTGCATGTTTTTCCAGGTGCTACCATCTTGGAAACAAGGCACATGGGGACCGAAAAATGTGTTTCAGGACTTAACTTGAGGCCTACAATTAGAATTTTTTATTGAATCTAGTTATTGCAAACTTCTTTCAACTTAAGTGTACATTTGTTTAAACACCTTTAAACTCATATTTGCTCTGGCTCTTGAAGTAATATATATTCAGACTCAGTAGAAGAAAAGAGTGCAGTTGAACTGGCAGTACAATTTCTTGTAACTAAAATGCTTTATTTAAAGCAGTACTGTTTTGCAGACGTGAGCACTTGAAGAGATACTGCAAATGTTTTAAGTGTGTATTATAAAGTTTCCCTGTGTGAGAGTGCTGGGATGTATACAGGCAGCACAACATACATCCCAGGTCAAATGCGCATTGATACATATGCATGGTATGATTCAGAGTTCCTGTGTAGCTCTGGCAAATTGCCACAGGTTTATTTTTTTTGAGCACTTGTATCTTTCAGCTGCCTTCAGATGGAGTTAACCCTGAAAGCTAAACCATCTCTTTGGTTGGAATTTTAAAGGAGCCTAAAGAAACTAGGCAAAACTTCAGTCTTCCTTGAAAATGAACTTTTGGTTCCTAGTTTTCCCCTGAAAATAGGAGCAATGATAACTCTTTTTTCATAACATTTGCCTGTCTATTTTACATGTTCATATAACTCTTAACCACCTTGACTGAACCCTCCAGGTGTTGCTCTGACTTGAGTAGCATAATACATACCAATTCAGACAGCACAATGCCAACCTCCCAGCTGCTGTCTCATGGATCTCAGGGTTACAGGAGAACAGTCACTAACTCTGCAGAGCAACTCCTGGAACATCTCTCAGTGTCAGATCAGAGCCCCAGCATGTCCCTGGGAGCTGGAAAAAGACTTCTGGCCTGTCCAAGGATGTTAATGAGGCTCAGTCCAACCCAAATATTCATGTGGGGACTCCTTTTCCGTTAGATCATGACAGTTAAATCATGAAGTGCAGAAAGAGAATGAGGTGTTAGGAAATTCTGAATGTCGTCTAGCTCTGGGTTTGACCAGAACATAAAACACATATGTGCACACAGTTATTGCATTAGCAATTTTCTATATTACAACACTTTTCATATTAGCACCACGAAAATTAATACAGTTACAAAAATTGGAACATTTTAAGATGACTGTGTGCTGGGTCCTTATCAATTTTCTTGAATTTTTGTCTTAATCATCAAGATTTTTCAGTGGTCAGATCTTCACACAAGAACTTCAATGGGTCCTTGACAGCATCTACTTTTTTTGCAGTCCTTGCCATTTCAAGTCTGTTTTGGAAATGCACAGTGATGTTAACATTACAGATAAATCTTAGTAGTACAATATGCATTTGATCTAAAACTTGTATCTCTAGACTGGAATATGTGGGAAATTGTTAACTCAGGATCTGAGTTGAAAGAACTAAAAACTATTAGTGTATAGAGAGTTACGTATACTGCATCTACTATATTACCAGTATGTGTTATAAATGTAATATTGACACATTAGGGAGCACAGTAAACAGTAGAAAGTCCATGTGAAAGGCAGAGTACAAAGGAAAGGTGACCTTCTCCTGCCTCCACTAAGGCAGACATTTAAAAAAAGGCAGAAATGGGTTTAGCAAAGACAAGAAGCTACAGACAGGGTTGGCAGAGCAGGTTTTATTTCAGCACAATCTCAACATACACCTCCATCCTCGCTCATACTGACATCTATGAGAGTACAGTGTAGATATTTGTGGTGCCTCCTTTCTCTTTAGAAATTAAAAACTATTTAGAAATTAAAACTACCTTCCTCTGTGACATCTCCAGGGGTGCAATAATTTTCAAAGTTTACCAAATGATAATGTTTATGGCCACTGCTCAGGTATCATTACAGGAGATATCACTGCTAGGATGTTTCTCCTTTTACCTCACCTGCCATTGATTTTCTGAAGGTTTCATTGTGATCCTAGGGAGTTAAACTCTCCTGAGCAATGATAGAGGGCTCTGTACATCCATGTGTTCAGCATGGGTTCAGGGCTGGCCCCAGCCACTGCTAATCCTGTGGTTTTAGCTGATCCTAGATAACACTTGTGTAACATTGGCTACTCTTTTCAACCTAGCTGTGTGAGGTAGAGCACAAGCTTTCTAATGATTTTGGCAGGAAGAAAAAGACACAGATATTTTCTGGAGTGGGTCAGTATGCCTGTATTTGTTACAGTGAGGAATTTCCCACCCTTCATACACAGTTCTTTGCCAAAACTAATCAGAATGATCAATGAGGAGAAATTCTATTCCAGTGTAAGTAAGTCAGGCCTAAACTGGTGTAATGTCATAAGAAGTTTCCATCTCTGTTCCACTCCTTTATTCTGAATACTTCTGCAATCACTTTCACCATGAAGAAATAAAGCAAAGGAGGTCAGGACAGGTATGTGAGGAGAGAGACAAACATTTTAAGATTGGCAGTCAAGTTGAAAAAGTGAGTGACTTTGTAGTAAGCCCTCCAGTTGCTTGAAGTATGTTCACATATGGTTCTCTGACTCTGCCTCTCTCCATCATATGCAGTCCTTGTTTTGATAAAAGATATGAATTTATTTCTCTGAATCCTTACAGTTTCTCTCTATGTTCTCAATTATATGTGTAGCCTATTGCTGATGTCCAGACTTCATTCTCAAACTAAGGAACCCAGAACTATACTGAGCATCTAATTCCAGAGGAAAGCCTCTTGCAGTACCTTGAGAGAGAAAATTAACTCTCTGAGAAAAGACAAGATGCCTCTGTTACATGGGTCACTTACACAACTGCACCTCTGCTGTAACAAGGTCTAGGTGTGCTAGGTCACATCAGATTTGTTACCTATTATCTTCTCTAAATCTTTATGAACTCAAATGCTTCCAAGTACTTCCCTCTTGATGATTATGCAGTTAAGATGCTTTTTCCTGACAAATATTAGTTTGTGTTGTTTTCTCAGTTGAATCTAATTGTGCTGTTTCCTGCACATTTTTCTAACCCTGAAAGTCCCTTTGGAGAAAGGATTTCTGCGTTCTCACCAGTGTACATGTGAGGAAGACTAAGCAATTGCTCAGAGCAGAAAAACAGGAATGAGAAAAGAAAGAAAGTTTCACAGTTCCCAGGTCCCATGTATTTCATATGCAAGTTTGGAAATCACCACCATGCAGGCAGGTGAAACACAACTGAAATTGTTTCAGGAAACCTTAAAACTGTTTAATGTCCTTTAGGCCACAACTTCTGCTAACACACTCTGAAAATTGGTCAAAATGATTCTGGACTTCAGCAGCTTTGAGAAGAGGCTAGGTATTTTCTAGCTCTGCACCAAAATATTTATGTTTGCAACTTGGGTCAGCTTCAGTTCGGAAAATGAGTGAAGTTCAAGAGCTGTGACTAGGTTTTAGTCTGTGATTTTTGCAACAACTATAAATTTACCGGGCTGAAACCCACACAGATCAAAACCAAAGAAAATGTTCCCATGAACTCCTGTGAAGGGTGAATTTTTGGCATCTCTGCTGAAGCCTAAAACCAGAATGAGAGAGCTGCAACTGTCAAAATATATTAATCCACATTTTCACTATATATGGGTCTCTTTTATTTATATAAATATTTTCTATGTTTTAAGCTGTATGAGCTGTTTGCCTGTTACTCATCATAAACCAATCTCTGGGCAAGCACCAGGATTTGAGTCTTCCTGTGGCCCTACTGCAGAGGTGCTGAGTTCCTCCTGATCTCACTATACCGAGAGCTGTAAGCACTCCCCACCACCAACTGCGAGTCCACTGGTCAAGAAAAATGTAGACATACTGGCTTGTTTGTGTCAAAACTGCCAAACTTGCAGTTCCCTCAGAATTTGTTGAAAGGCCTTAGGAATGTCTGTTGATCTGTGTCATCTGAATTACGAAACCCTCAGATGATCCTAATGTTTCCGTGCCAGCCCAAATCAAACCAAATCAAGTTATACTAAGCCGCCTGAATTTAGTTCTATTACAAAACAGAGGAGAAATTCCCAGCTATAATAGCAACAGAAGCTGTTTTTATTTAGAAAAAACATTTTCAGAGGATCTATATTCATGCACAATCAGAGAAAGAAAGAAAGAAACAGCAATATAGTAATGTAGTAATCATAAATATATGATTATATTATGCTAATTCCTGTTTCCACCATTCTATCAAAGTAAAAAAGCCTCATAATAGGAGCAAGCGCATGCCAAGGTGGCATGAAGGGATTCAGAGTGCAGGGTAGACAAGCCTTTATTCATCTCAGTCCTCTTCACCATCTCCATCTCTGACCTTCCCTTCAGCTCCTCACATCTAATTTTCTTCCCCCTCACCCAAAGAAAGAAAAATGTGCAGATGAGTATCATAACTGTGGAAACGGTCCCTTTGTGAATATTTGGACTTCAAGAATGACAAACAAACCTGAACATATTCAGCTTCCAAAGTTCTCTAGAGGTAACTCTCTGACAGAGTTATAGTTGCCCCAAACAAACCATCCATACATTGTATTAATGAAAAGGGGGAAAATAAAGGAATGGCAGAATCTCTTCAGAGCATTTTACATGTGAGTGATGATCCTGTTAGTGAGCTGGAGAACAGTTCTCCAAGTCACCCCTGGAGCATTCCTGACCTGGAATGCAAACAGGGAAAATTGTGCTCAATAATAGTCAGGAGGAAAAAAACAAGCCATTCCCATAAGAGATCACCTACAGCCATAGAAAAACTATATAACATAGTGAATAAAGAACTAACTGGATGGGGTTGACAGCTTTCCTGTGCCTAACAGGAAAGCATGCATATTTAGATACAAATTGACAGCTGCTTCTGAAGGGAAGGGCTTTCATTCACAATGCTGAGTATAATGGATCAGGACCTGCATGAGAATTGCACATCCATGTTTCCATGAACAAATAGCTGCTTCTGGGAGGTTTCTAAACATTCAAGAAGAGAAGAAAAAAAGTGGTTTGATGGGCTGCTCTTCTGCAAATTTCATATGCAAGGGAATTCTCAGAGTGTGTGTCATTTTGCTCATCAGCAAACTAAGATGTCTGGAGAGGGAAAAGAGGCTGATACCATGTGAGGTACAGAAAAGTCTCTTAACTGTGGAGTCTCAAAGTGACGTTATTTTGGATCCTTTCCTCTCTGTTTCTCTGTTTAGGCTACTTGCTCAACTCGCATCTTGTATGCCCAGTGTTGTTCCAGTGCAATGCATAATGCAGAAATATTTGAAATAGGGAGCAATTAGGGTTGCAGTAACAGTAAGGCTCAAATATTTAGAAAGCAGGATATTTCAAAGTCAGGGTAAGGTGAAAACAGCAGTTTCTCTTTTTCTGTTTTTAAGTTTTGGAGCTGGCTGACCACACTACAGGCATATGACATGGTAATAACACCTATGGGGAGCAGTGCTGCCATCGGGGCCCAAGGGAGCTAGGCTGATTTACCCTGCCTGAGAATGTGACCTGTAATCTTCCACAGGTGGATTTGGCTAGAGTGAGAAAGTAGCAAGGTGAAACAAGCAAGCAATGGTAACAAAGTTATGACAATGCATAATGAAAAATCTTTTTCAGATTTTGCAGTGTTTCTTTTAATCTCCTTTTCTGTTTTCTCCCCTTTTCCCCCATTGTTATTATCTTTTACTCCACTTGTCTTTGTTGATTGGGTACTTCACTCATTCCAGCTTGTGGGGTATTGATGCAACATTGTTGTGGATGTTTAGCTTTCTGACGGACCTGGGTCCTGACTGTAGAGTCTGGTCCTCAGGCCACTTTGCCCCTTATTCTGTTGAAGGAAAGCCATTCCTTACAGTTCTTTTCCTCACATATGACAACCAAACCTGAGGTACCATTACCCCCAAACTATCATGTTTAGTTAGTTGAGAGTGGGGGAATTTTCCAGTGGTCCAGCCAAGTAAATGCTTATGAGGACACAGAGCATACACAGTGCTTGTACATATGCACAGAGGAGATGATCTAAAAGTTTCCTGTTACTGTAGTAGAGCTACTAAATGTAAATTGACAGAACGTAAAGAATATTATCATGGAAACGTCAGCAAGCAGAGTAGCCTGTGGGAAAACATCACAGGAAAAGGAAAAAAGAGTTCCTTACCACATTTGGAATTTTGGATGAAGTGCTAAGCTGCAGGGGTTGGTTCTTGAACTAAATGTCAGTGCTTTAGGGTCAGTGACCTTACCTCTACAGTACTTTATTGGTAGTGTGATAGATAATTTATAGCTCTAAAAAATGCTGGAAGGACATACTCTTTCATGGAACATATGGTTTGGATTTGTACTATGTCCATTACTCTTATTTCTGACAATCTGTAATAAGTCTATATAAATTTGTTACTAAATTGCTATTCTCTAATAGATATACAATGTTTCCATTATTCGATGATATTATTGTCACAGGGGTACATATGTCAAGCCTAAAAGCTCCTATGAAATGTATGAGTATGTGCCAGGATTTCATTTGACATACAGACTTTAATTTTGAATGCAATCATATAAGTAATAAAACTTCACCATTTCAGCTTGAATTCCTTGTAATAATAGCCTTTTGTTTATTTCCTTCTTTTAAATAAAATTGACACTGACAGCATATTGGCAAGGTTAAAACAATACTGTTATTATAAGCATTTAATCCCAATAAAAAGGAAATAATATCTTTTTTATAAAAAATATTCCTTTGAAGCATTACTGCCTGATTACCTCATAATATCTTTATCTCTTAGCTATTCCCTGCCAAAACTGTGCTTCATTTCTCTATCTGCAAGAATGTAATTTTTCTCCAAATACAAGCAGCATGTCTTTCAGTGGCTGTGAAATTCTTTCCTATTTCTGATACTCTTGCAGGGATCTCCAACAGTGATTTATCATGGGACATGGGTTTTAATTGCTACCATAATTTGCTTTGACATTGAAACAATCTTTAAGCTTGTGTCTGTTGTTTGGCCAAATGTGACTGCTTGCATAAGCAATAACTTGCCATTTCCTTCGTGCTGGCAACACTGAGTTCCTGTGACCTGGAGAAATTAGTGAATCATCTGCTCCCATGTAAGTGAATGGGGGTTTGCCTTCAACTTGCATGGGAGAAGAATAGGTTCCAGGTAAGAAATTGCTGAATGAGCAGCTTTTTACGCATTTTTCTTTACAGAAAGTTAGTCCTTTCATGAGATTCAGGAAAAATAATAAAAAAGCTTTTGTTTCTTTTGTTATACTGTCCTAGCAGCCAAGGGTCACTGCTGAAATGTTATGTCTGCTAAGGACAGCCAAGGTTTGTCATTAAGCAGGATCACTTGGGAATGTTCCAAACATTAATACTTTTATATTCCAGATAATGATATTTTCAGTCAAGCAATATGCAAGTATTGCCAAACTCAAGAAATGCAAATGCTTGGTTGTATTGGTGGAACCTGTATCACGTGGCAGGTGTCCTCTACAGCTTTGGTCCCCTGAGAAGTTGCTCTGGGGCCCTCCTGGAGTATTTTGAGGCTCCCTCTTGACTTTGAGCCTGGGTTTCCTCTGCAGAACTAGCCAGAATTGTCTGGAAATGATGCACATCTGAGTCTTGTCCCAGCAGGAGAAACACTCCTGGATCCCACATTGCAGAGGAAGAATTTATCATTGCCTATTCCCATTACTCTGTCTCTCTGTTCAGGTTATGACAAACTATTACAAAACAACTAGCAAATGTTCAGTCTTGCCATCATTTGTAGTGTGTTTTTCAAACATAATTTGATATTTTCTCTTTTCAAAAGTCAAGGTCTGTGACATGGTGGTTCTCTTATTTCCAAACCAAGCATTAACTCTAGCTTCACCTGTGCAACAAACACACAGAAAACATAATCACTCATCCTATTGCCAGATCAGCAGTTCCCCATCAACACAGATGGAAAACAAGGATCATCTGCTCCAATGTTTGACAGAACTTTATCTTCTATTAATAGTAAAAATACTTTGCACATAAAAACTGCATTTCATGCAAGGTTCCCTGTGTGCATTACGAAGGTTGAATTATCATCATCCTTGTTTTATAAATGGCCTACCAGTGTCACAGTGAAAACCATTATATTGTTGCTCCTTCAGATAGATCTTTTTAATCACAAGTGGCCAGGGCTGAGCTCAAAATTCAACTTCCAAGCCAGGTATCAAACTAGTATTTAACCCTCCTCATTGTCCCCTGGGGACACTTTCATGGAAGTAACAGTGATGAGCTTGAACAGGTTGCTGAGTGTTGCATATTTGTAAGAGAACATTTCTAAGACCATTGAACGCTCCACTCTGCCTATAGTTTGTGCTGTTTCTGAGTAAAACAAGGTTTATCTAGGAGGACACCCTTCAAGAAGTTGTAAAGCAAAACAGAGAAGTGCAGCTACAAACACAGGGTGATGTCAAGAGAGGACAGGTGGGTCCACAGCATTGATGATTACAGGTCAGAAAATCCTTCCTTTAGGAAACAAATTGTTAGGTGAGAGTCTGTCTTTTCATTCTGCATATGCACTGAAAGGTTTTGAGATCCTTGCATGGGCATAAGACCAAGCAGTTGGTTAGAAACTCATCCTGCCAGGCAGGTCATAGGAGGCTAATCCATGGCAAGAGAGAAAGGCAGTCAATTTGCAACCTGGAAGGCAGTGGAAGAGCAGAAGAGAGCAAGGGTAAAGACCAAAGCAGAGCCTGGGTAAGTCCAGGGCTGAATGCGATGACTTTATTGCCTCTCCAGTCCTCCAGATAGTGGTAGATGCTTTCTAGATGCTTTATTTCTTAACCTGCTTCTAGTCACCAGGGTACACCTGCAAGTGGAGCTCCTTTTCTATGCCAATGGGGATGATCCATCCCTATGTAACTCTCTGCTACAGCAATAATATTTGGAATACACTTTTTGGGGAGGACTCTGACTTCACACAGGAGAGGAACTGAAAGCCTCAAGGAGAACTTACTAGAATTTTGGTCCAAAAGGAATTGTTAGATCAACAAGTGTGGCTTCTGCTAGTACATAAGCTACAGGATGTCAAAGATACTTTTCTATTCTTTAGGATTAAAGACTGACTAAACTAGGAAATTTCAGTCTTCAAGTAGCTTAAAGTCAAAGCTACAAGTAAATGACAGGATATGGTGATATTCCCAATACCTATAAAGCTGAGAGTTAACATATGCCAAAAGAGCTCCAGTATGGGAATTTTGAGGCAACCCTTCACCCTGCAGAGACTCTTCCAAGAGGAGGAGGAGGAATCCCATCCTAATGTCAGTTTGTGGATCAGTATTAACCCAATGACAAAAAGTCAAGGTTCAGGTTGAGAAACTTCACTATGGTCTTAAAGCATGTCTGCTTTCCCATCTTCTGCCTTACCATCACTGACTACAGTTGATTTCTCATGCTTCAGGGGAAGGCAAAACATCTCCATGAGCCCCGAAGAGCCCGTAATTGCCAGTTAAGACTTCAAGAGGAAAAATCCCTCCATGTGCTTGGAGAGATTGTGAGATATCTTGCACTCATTTGAAAGTGGCTTGAACGAAATTTAGGCAAGACTGAGAAGTCCTACAGCCAACACTCTGCCAATATCCCCAGTTGGGCAAATTGTCTGTCAGTTGTACATGCTGAGCTACTCCTTGGCACAGGTTATATGGTTTTAACTTTTCCTAATGGTTCTACAAGTTTCTGAACAGATATGTTCACAGTATTACCCAAGTTTTCCAGTTCACTTTGAATATAAAAGTAACCTCATCAAAAGTGGGTGTACTCTTGCAATACCAATAGAGACATATTCCCTATCTTTCTTCTTCAACACACATAGGCATTTTAGTATGTAAGCTTCAATTATAACACTAAATAGCTATTGTATATCCATACATTTCACCAGCATAAACAGTGGAGGCCCCTTGTCTGGCTCAGTGCATGTAATATCTCCTAAGAAATTTGTTCAGTCCAGCTGAGTTTCAGAAATCACACATGTAAATTGTAATAGAAATGTACAGTCTGTATTCCTAAAAATTTTAATCTCCTGAGGAGTAACCAATAAGTAAACACTGGAAATATTAAAAATAAAAAAATCTACGTTTTGTAAATTCAGCAGGATAAGACTTATGAAGAACGTGTGTGAAAGTTGTTGCCTTTGGCTGTAAAAAAAAAAAAGTCTTGTGTGTGATGTTCATTTCAGGCTACATGGCTATTGGTTGATCTGCTATTCCACAGCTGTATGAAACTGCCTAATAAGATGTTTATCCCCTTATAAACCCAGATTCCAGTAAATTAAAATCCTAACACTTTATTTATTGTAGTTTGACCTAAAAGTTCACCGTTTTAGCCTCAGAGGAGTCAAAGGAGAGCTCTCAGGGAAGGATACAAAATCTCCAATTAAATTCCTGCATCTGTATCCAGCTAACATAGTTTTTTAACTACCTACCTTTGCAATGGTAACCACCATTCTTCTGTGGGCAGCTCTGTACGGAGCACCGCTGCAGTGAGACCACACTCCTCAAAAGATGCTGTAAGCCATACCCAGCAGCTGGCAGCTGGGAAGCAAAGAGACTCCATGGATTAATGGAGTAAATGCTTTGAATTGAGAGGAGAAACTATTTCCTCAAACACTTACACAGCAATTGGCTGCATGGGTAGGGAGCAGAGGTCTTCCCTTGCTCTGCCTCCCAACGAACACCTCCCCACAAGCGTGTGTGCATTTGTTCTGTGTGGAACTGGTGTCTTTCTGCTCAACTTTGCTAAAGCTTTTCAACCTGTTCTTACTTTGAATTCACCTAGCATCAATTTCCAGCCCTTATACTGTGTTATGCCTTCATCTTCAAGGCATTCCTTTGCCACCTTGACTGGCATTCTCCTGGACATTCTGCATTTTCACCTCCTCTGGGCCCCCAAGAGCAGCTGAACTAGTGAAAAGAGGGAAGTAAAATATTGGCCAATAATGTAAGTATGGAAAAGAATAACCAAAATACCATGGAAAACAGGGTAGAGTAGTTTCATACACATAAAGGACCTTATTTTGATATTTCTGTTTTAAACACATTCATTATTAAGCACAACTGTGATTTCTATATCTGGACTTCAGAAGGATGAGAAGTCTGAGTCCTCCTTTGCAAAACCAAGTGAAGCTGCAAAACAGATTCAGATACCAGTGGCTGTGGCTCAAGCACTGGTAGCGAGATGCATTGAATTTACATTGAAGTCCTTCTGTAAAGCCTGTTTCTGCCTAGAAATGAGCTCATGCCATTATTTTCTGATGGCTCAAAGGCATATGTCTCTGGAGTGCAGGAAACAAACCCTGGGGATGTTTGTTCAAGTTTTGGAGAGCTGTTCACAGTCACTATTTGACACCTTTTCAATAACTTCATCGGAGAGAGCAAGTATGGAACGCAAATGCTCTCATTGCTTCAGACCAGAATTGATTATAGCACTAATTCAGGACTAGGATAACAGTTCTGTGTTGCCCAGACAAAAAATGTAGCATAATATTTATTTTTTCTTCATAGAAAAATTTACTTAGGTACTGATTACAACAGCAGATTGGATGCGAAATATATGGCTCAATCACATTCAGGCCAAGAGACTAAGGCAAGACAGTAAGTAGCTTGATTTATCTGCTTTCTGAAATCAAATAACAAAATAGAAATAAGCACCTCTCTGTGAATCTTTGTTCAGATTAAGGTTTTAAGGAAATATGGGTAGACACAGTTTCCATGGCAAAAATGAAGATCTGTCAAAAGACAGAAGGTTTAATGGCACTGTTTGAGCTTTCTTAAAACTTTTCTTAGGAATTGAATAAGGAAGTTGTTCTAAGAATGTTAAATGTTACTGGTTTCATGTTTTCTGATTCAAGTCTTCCTGATTTTTAATTTTATTCTTTTTTTCAAATTACAAACAGCCCAAAACTTTTCATGTTATGAAACCCAAAATATTTTAATTACCCAGAACTTTCCTCTCCTCGTGGACATTTTTTTCATTTCAAAATGAAACCATATTTCAATATCCTAAGCTCATGAGAATGAGCTTATATTCTCTTCATAATTCTATTGAATGTGTTTAAATTACCTTATTTTGGTTTTTTTCCCTCCTTTCTGTCTATTGCAAAAAGTGTAGTACTCAAATATTAATAAAAAAAATCTTAGGAAACAAAAGTTCAAAGTCACATCATGAGTGTTTCTGGACAGAACAACCTTGATGTGATGAATGACAAATCACTAAAAAGGAATCTGACTTAACACTTGAATTCATGTTCAATTTGCAGAGTAAAATAAGGTCTTTAAAGAAATAAATGGGAAAAGATTAATTCCCAGGAAGTCCTAAGTAATGGAATTTCCCCTTCTGTGTTCTTTCAGTATGTTTTACTTTGTCACTTCTTTGCTTGGATCTATTCATGACATAATATTCCATTTGAATAATTTATGCCATCTTTTTTTTACTATTTCTAAGGCACTTAGTGCATCTAACAGTGCTCCATTGCAAAGATGCCAAGAATTTAACAAGATTAAATGATTCAATCAGGTAATTACACAGATATTAAGGATCTTTACAGGTGTGTTACATATATTTTTCTAAATCCTACCAGGTGTAGAATTCCTTACATTTCAAACCAGAAAATGACTCAAAGAGAGAAACATATTCCACTAGATATTTAATACCTAGACTAGTGACTTCTCAGTTGTCTGAAACATCTATGCTGGTTGAGTGGTCTATGCAAAAACTTTAGTGAGGAATGGTCTTAAGGAGATGCCATATTTATTCACCAGTTTTCTTCAGTCATGTAACATACTATGCATCCGGTAACAGAGAAGAAAAGCATCACATCATTTTTCCCAAAAGAAAGATGCTTTGAATTCAATTAAATTAGCTTCTTGCAGAAGGACTCAGACTGCTGAAGGCACATGTTGGTGCAACCTCTAAAAGCTGAGCACCTATCCTACCTTGATGGCCCAGCCTCTCTCCAGCCCAGCCCAGGTGAACAGGTGTCCCACATAGTTGGCAGAGGAAGCAGAAAGTGCTTCAAGAACACTAAAAGCTCCAAAAAGATTGGGGATGAGTCCAAATCTCAGGGTCCTGGGAAATGTCTCCCTCTCTGAGAAAATGCAGTTGTAGGGTACTGCACCTGGGGAGGAACAACCCCAAGTCCAAACACAGGCTGGGGCCTGACCTTCTAGAGAGCAGCTTTGTGGAGAAGGACCTGGGAGCCTTGGTGGGTGACCATGGTTGACCATGAACTGGCAGTGCCCCTGCAGCCAGGATGGTCCATGGTATCCTGGGGTTCATGAGGAAGAGTGTGGCCAGAAGGTTGAGGGAGGTGATCCTGCCCCTGTACTCTGCCCTAGTGAGGCCACATCTAGAGCACTGTGTTTAATTCTGATCTCCACAGTTCAAGAAATACTAGGAGCTACTTATGAGGGTCCAGCAAAGGGCCACAAAGGTGATTAGAGGTCTGGAGCATCTCTTTTATGAGGAAAGACTGTGGAAGAGATGGAAACCTGTTTAGTTTGAAGAAGACTGAGAGGGGACCTCACTAATGCATTTAAATAGCTCATAGGCAGGTGTAACATGTCAGATCTCAAGCTACACACTGTACAGGTGGATGCCTTTATTTAAGCCTCTGAGAGATTTGGCTCACATACACTCTTGCAAAACCTTTGGTTCTTTGATACCTTGAATCATGTAAAGAGAACACACCACAAGCATTTCCTAAGGGAATTTCTTTTAATTTAGTGAGAAAATAACTGTTCTGACAAAATGGTTTTACAGGAATAACAAGCAACCAAGGAGAAACATTCCACAAAAGTACTCAGGAAACACCAACCCCACACAACCTAGTGAAATAACACTGGTTGTAAGTTACCCACAAGAGAAAGAAGAGACTAAAGAAAGAAGAGAGAAGGAAGGAATGAAAAAAGAGGCTCTGGGGGGCAGACCTTTTTTGATTGACAACCCAGCCACATGGCTCCTGGTATTGCCATGTTGGCTGCTGGCCATGAGCCTCCCGACACTGCCACTAGGCTGCAGGCCCGACCATGGCCCCTGCCCTGACAGGGGCACACACAGCATGGTTGATCCAACGCAGTTATTAAACAACCTACTGAGATACAAATCTGGTCATTCACAGCCAGTGCCAAGAGGATGGTGCCAGACTCCTTTCAGAGGTGCCCAGTGATAGGACAACGAGCAATGGCCATAAACTAAAACACAAGAAGTTCCACCTCAAGATGATGAACTTCTTTACATTGAGCATGATGGAGCACTGGAACAGGTTGCCCAGGGAGGTCACATAGTTTCCTTCTCTGGAGACCTTCAAAACCCAGCTGGGTACGGTCCTGTGTAATCTGCTTTAGGTCCCCCTGCCTTGGCAGGGGGATTGGAATTAGATGATTTCCAGAGGTCCCTTTCAACCCTAACTATTCAGTGATTTTGTGATGGTGAGGATGATATTTGGATAACTAAGCACAGTCATTCCCACCCTCATGTCTCTGAAAATCACTGTCAGTACACTGTAGTTAGTCACATCTCAGTGCAAACTCATCACCCACATAAACCGGTTCTCTGATCTCAACAACTTGCTCTTCTTCTACTAGTGCATTTTGCCAAAATTCTCCCTCCCTTCAAAGAGATCAGGAGTGACAACAAACACCTTGGAAGTATCAGATAACCCAGAGACAGGAGCTGCTTGGTGTCCAAAGCTGTGTCACATGTATATGCAAATTACCTTGAAGCTGCTTTGCTGCTTTTAACGAAGCCAGTCAGCAGGCCAGGCCACTGTTTAGGGTGAAGCCGACAAACACACAACTAGGGCACTCTTACAAATACTAGCAGAAGATCCTGGTTAGAGAATGACCAGCTAGAGTGACAATGGCCACAAAATGCCCCTACTCAACTCCAAGTAGCTGGGCTTCCTATGCTCCTCAAACTCACCCTTTTCTATTTGAGATCGTCCTGTACCTGTCTCTAAGGGAATAATCTACAAGAGGGATTGTAAAACAGTGTGAATCATTCCGAACTGTATGTCTAAAATTTTGCATGCCATATCTGTGCTTTGAAAAATAGTCACTGATCCTTCTTAGCTGACAGTGTAGGTGCCAAGTTTCAGGTACCAAAGATTCTATTTGCAGCAAAGTGGTTTCATATATTTTTCCACAGATAGCATCTAGAATTGGAGGAGGATGATAGAATTGATGCTGAGATCTAAGCTGTCCTAGACAGCATTGGCCTGTCAACCTGCGCAGGCACAACTTCCCCAGCAAGACTGGGTCCTAGCACATGGCCTCTTACCACAAAAGTATGTTTTCACTAAGCTGTGTGCTTTGATCAGAAATTCTTTGCCCTGAGGGTGGTGAGGCACAAGTTGCTCAGAGAAGCTGTGGATGCCCCGTCCCTGGAAGTGTTCAAGGCTGGGTTGTACGGTGTTTTGAGCAACCTGATCTAGTGGAAGGTGTCCCTGCTCATGGCAGGGCGTTTACAATGGGATGATCTTTAAGGTCCCTTCCAACTCAAACTACTCAATGATTCTACTCTTCTGTGGAGGAAAAGACAGCAGTCCCAATTGGGCTACAAAAGATACACACCACCCTCAGATATCCCAGGGCCCAGCTTAGAGACTGTAAAAGCCACAGGAGAATCCCAGCAGGGTTTTCTATCAGGTTCTCTCAGTCTCAATAAATGCATGCAGTTGCAGAGGTGTTCTGAAAATACCCAAATAAATATGCAGTACCTTTTTGTCTCTTTTCAGACTCAAAACAGGTGTAACAGTTTTTCCAGTTTCCCTTTTTTTTTTTTT
>VXAU01004179.1:331742-399682 GCA_013399695.1 Formicarius rufipectus | reverse complement strand
AAAAAAAGATTATTGGTCAGAATTATAATTTAATAAAAAGACTAGAATAAGTACAATGATATGGAGAAAATATTCGTTTGACTCACAAAAATCAGATGCATAACCGTGTGGTACAAACTGAATGGGGTTCATTAGCCCCTGTGCTGAGTACCTCATGGCCCCCCTGAATACAAAGTAAAAGGAAAGAAGAAACCTATTGTTGAGGATGATGGTCACAGTCTGGCTGAGAGTGGCAGTCAGTCCTCTTGAGGTTCTGGTCCTGCTCTGGATCCCATGAGTGGTACCAGAGGACCCCAAGCCCCAAGATTATATATGCTCAAGTTTGCGTGAGAATGCCCAGTACCTCCAGCAGGGTGAGGAGTTTCATAATGGGTCATTTACTCTCTGAGTGATATATTTTTTGAATCCTTGATGGCCCATTAACAGACAAGACCCCTCAGGCTGAGTGTAAAGGTGCTACTGACTCCCTGGAGAGGAGTTATCACACCTGAGTCATTGGTGTGAAGACAGGAAGCTTTTCTATCTCGCAGCATTCTTAAGCACCCAGCTTGTATCCTGAGGTGTCAGGTGTGCCCTGAGCAGCTGCTGCCAACTACCCATTATTAGCAGTTCATGAGCAATGACACAGAGGGTATAGAATACACAGTTTTGGTTACACCCACATAGTGATAATGTCGTCCTGGCCACACTAACTAGGACATTTTTGAACAAATTCTTCTCATATTTTTAACTTTAGATGCTTGTTTTTCCATCCAGGCTAGAAGATACAGTGACTCAGTTTTAGTAAACTGATGATTGCATTTTTTTTTTTTTTGCATGACAAGGATTTTAAGCTAACTAAAATGGTTTTTATAGTGTTTTAACTACCATTTATCTTCACTTTAAACTTCTTGAAGAGAAAACAACTTTATTGAAAGCAGAAGAGCCAAACCATTTTAATTATTACAAGTTACAGGAAACACTCCTTGCACTTTGAAGCGATTCTCCAAAGAGCCGGGCAATGCTAGGCCTTTTGTACTCATTCTTTTAATAATATATATAAATGGAGAAAAAGAAAGCCAATTAACATACTACTTGCATGTTGTTCTTCCACATAAAACCAAAATAGAGTATCCTTTTAAAAAGGACCATAACTAACGAGCATAAGTCTATAGAGTGAAGTCCTTTGGGAAGTAACAGCAGTGACACCAGCCAGGTTCTATATGAATAATTCTAACCTCTAGGGTAGATATCCAGACAATTTCAGTGGTTTATTGAATATGACTACAAAATGCATTTTCTTTTCAATTTTCTGAAAGATACAAATACCAGACACACTTACTAGATATAGAAATTTGACCTGTCCATTCTATGCTTTCCAAAGGCGGTTTGGTTTTGTGCAAATTGCTTTTCTCTAGTAAAAAAAATCAACAAACAAACAACCCACAAAACAAAAAATAAACAACAAAACAACAGAACCACAAAACAAACAAACAAAAACCCCAAACCAAAACAACAAAAAACCCAAACAAACAAACAAAAAAAACCCCAAACATTTTGTTCTTCAAGGATTTCTGATACTACTGCTTAGGTCAGAAAACTCCTGTTGGTGATTGTTACACTCCAGTACAGAAGCTTCAAGCTTTACCCAGCATTTCACTTAAATTTAGACCCTTGATAGTTCCCACACGAAAGTTTTGCAGAGTTTTAGTTCTTTGATACCTTGATTTTGCATCCAGAGAAGAAGCTACACACTTTTGCCTAAGAGAATTTCTTTTTATTTAGTGAGAAAATTGGTGTTTTGGCCAAAAGGGTTTACAGATCCTGTAAACAGGATCTTTGGAACAGATCCAAAAAAAGCATTACATTCAATAGCAGGCTATTAGGAACAGAAAGACTTCCCTGACTTCCTCCAAATAGCGTTCTGAGCTCTGCTTCTAAGGGTTTTACTGCTTCTACCCTCTTCCAAGGGTTTCACAAGCCAACAGGCATCATTGTGGAGTAGGGAACCTTTGTGGCACCTAGCAGACACCAACCCACAACTTAAGTGAGATACCATTCAATAAGTTTTAACTTACCCACAAGAGGAAGAAAATAATAAAGGAAGTAAAGAGTAAAGGAAGAAAAGAGAGATAAAGAGAAGAAATATTAGAGAAAAAGAGGAGAGAGAAATAGTTGCCACCCAGAGGCCCCACGAAGGCAGACCCCAGGAGGGAAGGACAGGCAGAATGGAGCCCACATGTGCCACTTTGGTATGGTCTGCACACTGTGGCCAAGCTCCCCAGACATGCCAGGCAGCTCTGCCCACCCCACTGTGTTTTACTGACACTGGGGCTGGGAGTAATAGAGAGCACAATCGGTGCTATATACAGATCCCAGCGCCAACAGATCCAGATCCAACAGCTCCTCACATGCTCTATACTACCTGGTATTTTAAGCACAGACTTCCATGAGTGAAATCTGGACCCTAACTGCCCAGTCTTTGAAAGACTGGACAAACTTGACACATTAGATTCTGAAGGTATGCCCTAGAGGAGTATTTACCACACAAGGCATCTTTCATGCCATAACTCAATGAACCAAAATCTCACATTTTCTTCAGTATCTGTCACTATTCTGTACTTTTTCGAATCTTGAGAGAACAACATAATTAGGTTTCCTGATAGTGCTATTGATGTGACTATCACTAGAATTAACTGATTGAGTTTGGGTTGTCAACAATTAGCAATATTATTTATGGATTACTTTTAGCTGTACATATTGTGTAGGAAAATGAAATGCCCAGTAAAAGGAGGCTTCTTGCCTTCTTCATAGGTCACAGGGGAGAAAGGAAAGGTCATCTTTTCTCCTCTGGTTCTGTAAGACAGACTGAGCTCTGGTTTTGTAGATGATCATGCCTAGGAGAATGTGAGGGTTGATTTCTCATCACACATGGCAGTTTGGCTACCCACATGGATGTTTCAGCATCCACAGTGATGCAGAACTAAAGAAATTATTCACCTGTGATTTCTGTGGCCTTCTTCCAGCAAAGATTTACAGCATCTGATGCTGAGGCATATTTTAGCTATTCCTAATGGATATAACATCATGAGTCATCACATGTTCTTTTGGATGCATCAGCCTTGGATATGTCTTAGCTGTCTTGAAAACTCAAAGTTTCATTGGTTTTTAGAGTCTACAATATTAAAAAAAAAAAAAAAAGAATTGTGCAATGATTTATTTCAGGCTCTCATCTCAATTCCCATGGATAAGTCACTGAGTGTTGTTGATGACTATCAGTGTCTTTTGAATAGGGAAAAAAAAACATGTGTGTATCTCAAAAGTGAGGACTAATGGAGACATTTCTTTACAATTAGAGTTTTGAAATCATATTTGGTTTAGATCCATAAGAAGAAGCTTTCAAAAAAATCTCAAAATTGGCATATTTTCTGCCTTTTTATTTCTTACATGCAATACACTCATGTAGGTGAGATGAGAAAGACTCCTGTTTTCTTCTTGATTCTGTTTACCTCCTCTCTTATGCTCCAGGATGGCAGAAGAGATTGCTGAGGAGACAAGGACAACTTCTGCCATTGCCTACACAGCAGGGACACAGAGGTGCCTCAAGTGCTGTGTTGCAAACTCAGAGAAGGTATTTTTGTCTGCATGACAGACAGATTTCAGATCAAAAAGCTACAAGCTGCGTTAATTTGGTCTCCAAGATCTGCTGCTCAGAAACCTCCAGTCTGATGAAGAGGTTTGGCATGTAGCTGGGACAACTCCTTTACTGTACTTATTGCTGTGCAGGTCTGGGCAGATAGAGAATCAGGTGAGAAGGAACATGATACTGAGCTGCCTGTGGGGGTGTGTTGTCAATCAGGGGTCCTTCCGACGTAGAGATCTTCCTAATCTGCGTGCTGTGGCAGCTGTTATTATGCAGGACACACTACAAGTCAGGCATCCCAGCTGTATTATCATGGAGCTGGAGGGAGACGATGGCACTGTGCTAGAAATGGGTCAGACTTGGACTGACCACCAGGGAAAGAGATGACAGCCAGAGGGATGAGTCTTACTCTGCCCCAAAATCAGTTCCCAGGTGTTTCTGTCAGCAGAGAAAGCATGCTCAGCATCTCAAGCACTGCACAGCAGAACACATGCAATCTTGCACCTTGAAATTCAGGTTAGGGATAAAGAAAGACTAAGCAAATGCCAAAGGAGCTCACTGTGAACTTCTGACCAGGGACCAGACTGAGCTTTCCTGTTACTCTGTCATCATCACTCTTCATTGCACGCACAGCAGGACCTGGAATGGTCATGTTTTCCGCCATGTGGTTTTGGTGGCACTGAATTCCTCTGCACAAGTCCCTCTGCCTGGTGCCTCAGTCAACTGCCAGCACTGCATAGAAGTTGGAGCTAGTCTTATATGTCTGCCAAGCAACTCATCACAGTAATCGGACTTTTGGTGCCATCCCAGAAGTCCTGTTTGCACTGGGGCCACCACCACTCCCAGTAAGCAGGGAAGGGACAGTCTCCACAGCCAAAGCCTGCAGCCCGCACACAGCACAGTGTGAGTTGCATTCCTCCAGCACAGCTGTATTGTGCTGCTTGCATGATGCTTTGCATGGTGTGAGGACAGTGCCAGAGGCAGGCCCAGGCCCTCCTTTCTGCTTCATCACAAAACAGTATTTAGGGATATATTCCTCCATCTGCACTAAGTCTCAAGGGAGAAGCAGAAGGTGTACTGGATCAGGAATCCAGTCCCTGCAGTCAGCTCTGGAGCTGAAGAACACTGTGAGATACAGCATTGCCTTGTTTGCAGGGGGACAAATCTGGAATTTCTGATTGAGCTTTAAATGGATTAGTTACACCCCATCAAACTCTTGTGAGCATTTTATTATTCAGAATTAAAGTGACCCGATTTCAGCATAGCTTAATTCCACTTGTAATGCAGTTAAGCTAAATCTGAAGATGAATGCTTTATTACAGCTGGTAAATCCTCTGTGCACCTCTAGCTAATTTGGATTAACTTTTTCAAGGGACCTTCCATGCTTCAGCCCTGCTGGTGGTCGACTCAGCTCTAATATCTGTCACTGCTTCTTTGCTAAAAGTGCCAGGAGAAAAACGTGTGCCAAGATGGAGTGCTCCTCCCTGCAGGCTGAAGGAGCCAGAGAGGGTCAGCCACCAGAGACCACTCCTCACAAAAGTCAACACCTAAAACACTTCTCTCCAAAGTTTTATGACCAGCTGCCTCCTTAGGCAGGTACCACAGCATCTCAGTGCCAGGGTCCCACTACAGGAGGGGACACTGCCTCCCTGTAACAGGAGATCCTGTCACTGTCACCACTCTGAGAAACAACAAGGCCCCTGCCCAAGGGGACCAAATTTGCCCTGGCAGCATTTGATTTTCTCAGCTGAGAGAAGAAGGGAAGGAGGTACACACTCTTCTTTAGCCTTTTCAAGGTGAATGGCTTTAAGGGGCTCTCTTGGCTGGGCTTCCCCTTTCACAGGGCTCCTTCTGCAGGCTGCTACTTCTCAAATTCCTGCACAGAAGAGTCAGTATTTCCTAAAGATAATGAGTCTGATGGTCAAGATGACATCACAGTGTATCCAGGGCTTAGCAGTTGAGAGGGCATTCCTATTTTAGGAATAACATGTTAGGTTTCAGTCTCAGAATTCTGCTACAGCCACTGTAGCAGAATTCTGCCCCTTTGGTGTATACCCATGTCTGTGCTCTCCAAAGTGACCAGAAAGGCTCTGGTTTTGCCTGAATCTGAACATTATTCACTTCATGAATATTTGTCTAAGATGTCTGATTTTTAAGGCCAAATGAAGTCTTCACTTCCTCTACAAATATTTGTGCACTGACCTATAACTACCGGCCAACAGGCCTGCCAGCAGCCCATTACATGACATCCCATTTTACAATTAACTATTATCATTTGATAACCTCTTGAGGTTAGGAATACAGATGTAAGATCTCCAAGATTCCTAATGGGAATACTTCATATAAAAAATATGTTTCCCTTGAGGATGACATCACCACAGGGACACATATTTCAAATATTTTGGCCATCCTATTTTGAAAGCTTCTTTAGAAATACAAAAATGCTTTTGAGTCCTGAAAGAACTTTTCTATTAGTCTCAAGTAAATATACTACCACTTAAATCTTCAGAAACTCTAAGCCTGAATCACTCCCACCTGCTAAGCTCTAGAAACAGTTGGAAGGAGCTGTAGTTTTACCTTTAGTTATCGACAGAACATTCACCAGAGCCTGGGTACTAACACTAAATCACTGGCTATTAACTTTAATAGCAAAAGGTTACACATATGTTTGTGTGTATGCATACAAATACATTCAAATATATATGTATATATGTTTGTGTACATATGTATATCTATATAAAATCTGCATATACAGTTATATGAATAATGTATTAGTGGTTATGGGTTTGGGGTTTTTTTTTTGTTGGTTTGGTTCAGTTTGCTTTGGTTTTTCTTTGAATGTCTTTTTCACTTCTATTTCTGATCTTCTTTATGTATCTCAGATTACGAAGTTTAGGAAAACAGACTATGAAATGAGCAGCGTTTACTACACCTTCAGCTGCTGAAGGCTTCTTTCAGTCATAAGTATGAATACAGAGTAACTTCAATGGAGTTAAGGATGTTATCCTACTGAGAAAGCAGTACAATGCATGGAGACAATGCAGACTAAAGAGTCACCTTTCTTATTTGAGGGAAAATCTGTTTTAAGTAATGCACTTGAGGAGAGCAAAAGGAAAATTCAGATTCATGCCCCTCCCCTTTGGCAGAAGTAGCAGGAACCAATTCAGTTTTGGTCCTCTTAAAGTGACCATTGCAAGGGCCAACTATATTCCACCAACAAAGCCATGACCTATGGACTCTTCACTGTGGGATGGCACTTATTAAATGGACTTTAATTAGCTCAGGGTTTTTTTGCACAGGTGTTTCCTGTACTGAACAGGTCAATAACTCCTCTAAAACATATTCTTACTTCCCAATGACAATACTCAAGTTAAAAAATAACTACTTAAATATTTATTAAATAAAATAACGCTACTTTAGGTGTCCAACCCCATTGCTTTTTAAGGCAGAATTCTAGAGTAGCTTCCATTGTCAAAGACTTCAGAGGACTTCTAAAATCTTATAGACAATCCCTAAAGATTTGTTAAACAAGGATGATTGTTGGACCACACCATCATTTAAAAAATTAATTATAACTAAAATCTTAGTGTAGGACTAACACTATCTTAGTGCCATAGTTTGAAGGATGATATATTTCATGCCGTGGTGTATTTGAAAATATGGATAATTTATCTGAAGCTTTAAGAAGGAAAACATACTCAATTCTGCTTTTAGAAAAATGTGTTAATACCTATGTATATAGACATGTCTATTTATACTGTGAGACATACAAAATAAATTAATTTTAAAAGAATTGTTAAGGTAAGCTGTAGCTCACTTCCAACAGTTCAGAGAGATAACTGTTTGGATGCTTTGATAATGCAAGAAACCAATGGCTCCTGTTGGCAAGAGCACCTGCTGCTCTGCCCCCATGTCCAGAATTACAGACTTTGCACAACTGGAAGGCAGACTTTGAAAAAGCAAATTGCATCACGTTCACATGAAAACAAAATACTTGCTGTTTTAAAAAAATGACAGTCAAAAACTGTCAGCTAGACTTCTACTGAAAAATAGTCCATTCATTTTTCCAGCTTATTGGAAAATCTGGACATAGGCTTCAGCTTAGTCTTTTTAGAATGGTTACAAAAAACCAGATGTGCTTTCTGGACTGAAAAGCTGAGACAGAGGAAAACATACATCTATCATATGGGATTTATGTTTTATATTGCTGTAGAATTGTCCCCTTGGCTGTCTTTCTTGTCCTGCAAGATAATGGTCTTTTCTGAAGGGGTGACAGCTTGCAACTCTGATTTCAGTGAAACACTTCCCAAAATAAAGTATATACAGAGTGGGACAAACATTCCATCTATTTTTCTTTCTCTCCCATTCCAGTCTTGTCCTACTTAGGCTTTTATATCACACTTACCAATTGAATTTTTCAGTGCATCAGCCTGATTGCAGTCTGGAATGAAGGAAAGTAGAAGACAACCTGATCCTTTCAGGCAACGTGGCTCTTGCCTGCACCTTTTTATCATAATAAAAAGGATCATAACACCACTGTTAAGATTTCATCAAATCTGTTGCTCAGGGAAATACCATCACTACCCATAAACTAACAAACAGGTAATGTGATGCAGAAATATTGTATTATAAAATCTGCCTAAGATCTAGGGACTGGGTTAGCATGTCTACTGCAAATCAACCTTTTTAATATGAACACCAGTGTAAGAAAAGAAAGAGAAATGGAGATTGACAGGAATTGAGCTTTAGTGGATAGACACATGAAACTGCATGAAATACACATTTGATGGTCTAACAGCCCATGATAGAATGTTACCCCCAGAAGAAACACTTCAAAAGCACAGTGAAGCTCACAGAATGTTACAAAATTAAATAGATTTGGGGTTTAGTTTTTTACATTACTAGACAATGGACTTCAAAAATCACTAACACACATTCATTCTAACATGACCTAAAATTACAGAAACACAGGAGAAGGAATAAAAAACTTTCAAATTTGGTTTAAAAGTACAGATGTATTTGTTTTTTCACTGGCAACTTCAACACTATTGCCTTTGGACAATTTTTTAAAGAAACATCTGTCCAATTTGGATCTGTCATACTGCAACTGTGATTAGTTAGAGATGTTACAAAAAGTGAAATTACTTATGCAAGTCAAGTCTACAGAGTTAGCGTATCATGAACACAAAGTAATGAACTTCCTGAGAACAACAATTTGAATTTCTCTGTTGCCTTTTACCCATGGACCCCAAACCACCTGAAAAGCATTATTTAATTACTTATTGCACAACCTAGAGACAGGATGTATAACAAAAATTCAGTAAGTCTCCTCTGAGATGAAAACCAGCACATATTCAGAAGAACCACAATGCTCTAACTTAGGAGGATGTGAAAAGTCATTGAAAATTCAAGAGCACATATACAGAGAGCCTGTAATTATTTATGTTATATTTTACATTATATTTGACTGAGGTATCATTTTTACATCAAGTCTTTTGGGGTCCACGTTCCACAATGCTTACACCCACAGGTGAGTAGTCGTTTTTCCCCCCTACACTATGGCAGTGGCAACTGTTCTGTTTTAAATCTCATTTATGAGAACTTTGAGACAAATTTTAGAGCTGGACAAAAATTTTTAGACAAATAGTGTACTTGCCAAAAAAATGAAGGACAACTGAAGCTATTCAGGACTTTGGATTGAATTCAGCAAATTGTTTCAGATAAACAATGTGGAGGAGGAAAGTGGAATTCTGAAAATGTGAAACATTTTGTTCTGACATTATCAAAATTACGGAATTCCTCCTATATTTTCTTCTTTTTAGTTAAGTCATTGGAAAAAGTGGACAGTACAATCAAAAAGGAAGAAAAGAGAGTGACACACAACAAGAAAAACCTGGAATGTGCCACACTTGGAAGCTTTTTAGTCTGACCATTCCCATTTAGTGCAAGAAAGCCTCCAAACAAGAATGAGTTTTACCACAGAGGATAAGGATACACGCACATTCCACATATTTCTGCTCTGAGTTAGAGCAAAGATGCATCAACTGAAAGCTGGAAAATGCAGCCAGTACAGTCTACCAATGTGATCTATTTGCTCATCTTACATAACATGTTTGATGAAAAGCAGTTTGTTTACATGACTTTTCATGAACTATTTTTGACTGAACTATTTTTGCACAAGTCATCCATCTTCTGCCTTTTAGTGGTTGCAAATATCAATCAGATAAAACTACCAAGAACTCCTGAATTGACCGATCATCTTAGACAAATGCTTCTCTTCAGCAGGGTACTCTTGCCTGGAGCTGACAAGTGCGGAATAAAGTTAAAGCTGCCTTAGCTGCTCACAGGACAACTGTCTCACAGCAGAAGAGGCATCATCTAGTGACCGAGAAACCAACTTAAAGCAAAGAATTTCCCACTTGGCAAAGAAGATGCAATTTCCTTGAACCCTGGAATATCCCTTGAATATGTTAAACATTACTTAAAATGATGGCACTAGGGCATATGTTGGACAAGTATTCCCTTGAACTTGTATAAATGGCTACCAGGCAACAGCCTGCTTGATACTAGGCAGGGGCAGAGCTCTTACTCAAAAGAAAGAGTGATGTTTAAATGTCTAGTGCATCATTCCTTCCACTGCACGAAGCTGGCAGATATGCAAAAGATTAGAGGACCTACAAAGATGCTCAGGCACATGTGAGAGGCTCTGACCCCTTTCTTGCTGGATATTTGAGCCTGCTCTCAGGGCCACACTGAGCAATCATCTATAACACAAACCGTCAGGCTCAGCAGTTCACCTTGGGCTTCATAATCTCTGGAGTCTGACCCCAACCTGTTGTTGTTCTTGAAGTCTGGACAGATTGGGCAGCCTTCAACTAACTACAGCTTTTGCTGCTGACAGAAATCCCAGGCTCAGTTGTACTGGGGCTCTGAGGCTTCTCTTGCCCCCTAATAGCTCATTAAGCTCTCTTGCAAGGGAAGAACCTGGCATCCAGAGCTGCAGCTACTAAACTCCATTTACTGTCATCTGCACACAATTTGCTGTACGGAGCTGAGGCACCACACTGTTCTGACGGGTAAAAGTGATGTGGGGGAGTGAAAAACACTCTTATACAGCATCCAAGCCTTGCTTTTATATTTTCATAGGTTTGTTCACATTTTCAGTGAGCAGAAAATGGGAAAGGAGAAACCTTTCAGTATGCATATGACAAAATCACCCGTGATGCACCTGGCCATTGATATGCACTTGACTCAGGCTGGCAATGACTATATATAGATTCATATCAACAAGCAACTTATCTCAGCTGTGTTTGTTTACCTATTGATTTCTGGTTAGTGGATCTTCTTAGGGCTCAAAGGTTGTTTTCCACCATCAGTGTGTGAGAAAATACAATCCACTTCCATAGTAAAAACCTTTAGCTACCAAGATAACAGGGAACAGGGGTTGAAATGCCAAAAATACTGTGCTGCTAACCAGATAGAACCAGAACAAAACATGAAACAGATTAATTTGCTCTGGTCTTGCTTTTAGAAGTTTTGTCTGTAAATGGTCTCCTGCCTGTAGACTACAACTGCCCATTTTCCTGCCTGCTTCTGCAGAAGCTATACAATCACCACCTGCTTCAGTGTGCTTTTCTTTACCTAGTTCCCATTTATGGGGAAAAAAAATCTATAAAAGCTATAGTAGAACCTGTTTTGGAGTGTAAAAGGTTTTCCATCTACCCTCCCATATCCCTCTCTGCCAGCTGATCTACTCAGAAGAACACTATCTCATCTGATTCATCCAGTATAGCAATCACTACTCCTTAAAGTATTTTCGGTAATCTGTCTGATTTGGACTGGCACAGGTTAGAAAACATACCAAAGCAGCCCCACCAGCAAATCCAATGGGGCAGAGTATCTATGAGAAGAGACTTATGAGTAGGTAGAGTTGCAAAAAGAAACGAGCAGGAGGTGGCAGTCCCTTCTGCTCACCCAGCTGAGTTTCACTTGTGGGATCCATACTCAGGAGTAGTAAAACATCTTAGACCAGGAAAGTTTTAGGGCTGTGAGCAGAAAGGAAAACAGCTCTGCACCCAAATGGACAAATGCCACTGGGCAGTCTCTTACATGAACACAATATCAGCAGCTCAATTCTTATATAATAAAAAGAGAGAAGAATGCAGGTAGAAGGAACAAAAAATAATCTGAAGTTTAAAAAGGATACTCAATTTATGAATTTTGCCATTATTTTTTTATTCAGGTCAGAAAAGCAGGCCTGCTCTTTGCTAAGGGAAAGGGTATTGTCCCTTGATCTTTGTGGGAGAAAGTCATTAAAGCTAGAAAAAAAGACAGAATTCATTGTCTTTGCCATTTCCAGAGCCCTGTTCTAAATCAATCATTAAGCCAGAGCAGTAGTTTAATCACACATAAACATGATCAGTTATCTTTACTCCTTCTCTCTTAACATATGTTCAATTTTATAAAGTGCTGAGGAAAAGGAAATTGAGATTACACGCCTTACACATGTCCTGAGAATGCTGGAAGTTGTTGACGGAATAAACTACACTGAGGGATCACCTTGCCTTCATTTCAAAGCATGTGATCCTTAATTTGGCTGATGTTGAGAGATGATTTCTTCATGGGGCCTTCTGTCTCTTCCACTTTGGCAAGCAAAGGAAGAAGAAGATATAAGGGAAACTGGTCCAAATTCAAGCACATACAGTCCTGACTATAATTCATATTTGGAAGGAGAACTTCTTTCTACTGTATAAATAAATCACACCCTTTACAAAATCTTTTCTATGGCTGACAATATTACCCACAGGAAAATTACATGTCTATCATGTATAACATGTGAAAACTGTTTCTTTGACATGAAAAAGAACTAAGGCTATGTTTTTTTAGTTCTTAGCCCATTTCCTTAACTAAAATTCAATGGCTTAATTTCTCTTTCTTTTCAATGTGAATTTAGTGATTATGAAAGGTACCAGCTTAACATCTTAGGAACTTGAAGCATGTTATTCATCCAGAGAGTGAGAACACCACAGGTAATTGTTGTGCAGGATATCACCAAAGCCAATCAAATTTGGTGTGGATGAAAAGACTATTTCAGACAAACACCTTGTTCCCCCCACAGCAGGACACAACAGGCAGGGACATCTTCCTCCAGGCCATCCAACCTGTTCTTGAACACTTCTTGTAATGGGGCATCCACAGCTTCCCTGGAGAACCTATTCCAGTGTCTCACCACCCTCATAGCAAAGAATTTCTTCCCAGTATCTAATCTAAACCTACTCTCATCCAGTTTGAAGCCAACATCAACTCTTTTCAAAGTCACCATAAAGGGTCTGTTTTCAGCCTCACCAACCTTGCTTCTGAATGAACAAAATGAACATTTTCTGGTTGCAAACTTATTTCTAGGTTTGAGTGCCCCTTAAATCTCAACAGTTGAAAAGATGCAGAACCTCACAATATACTAAACCACATTTTCTAAGTCAATGAGACATATCCTACACTGAAATCATATGCCAGAAAAGACCAACCTGAATACGTGCTAGCCGCAATGCAAAGTCTATAAGGCCACTCATGAAGTGTTTAAGAGTGTCATTAGGTCATGTAGAAAGAAAATTAGAGAGGTGAAAGCACAACTTGAACTTAATTTGGCCCCTTCTGTTATGGGTAACAAAAAATGTTATTATAAATACATCAATACCAAAAGGAGAGGCAAGGAAAACTTCCATTCTTTGCTCGACACAGGGTGTGGGAGGAATATAGTTACCAAAGACGAGGAAGGCTGAGGTACTTAACACCTTCTTTGCATCAGTTTTCAACAATAAGACAGGTCGTCCTCATGACAACTGGCCTCCTGGGTTGGTAGACAGAGACCAGGAGCCAAACAGCCTCCCTGTAATCCAGGAGGAAGCAACCTTTGACTCTGTCTCCCATAACATACTCCTGGAAACGCCGGCAGCCCACAACTTGGACAGGTCCACTCTCTGCTGGGTTAGGAACTGGCTGGATGGCCAGGCCCAGAGAGTGCTGGTGAGCGGTGCTGCATCCAGATGGCAGCTGGTCACCAGTGGTGTCCCCCAGCGGTCAGTGTTGGGTCCAGTCCTGTTTGACATCTTCGTTGATGGGCTGGATGAGGCAATTGAGTCCATCATTAGCAAATTTGCGGATGACATCAAGTTGGGGGGACATGTCAATCTGCTGGAGTGTAGGAGGGCTCTGCAGAGGGACCTGGATAGGCTGGAGAGATGGGCTGCTTCCAATGGAATGAGGTTTAACAAGACCACGTGCCAAGTCCTGCACTTTGGCCACAACAACCCCACACAGTGCTACAAGCTTCAGACAGAGTGGCTGGAGAGCGGCCCAGCAGAAAGGGACCTAGGGGTACTGATGGACAGTAGGCTGGACATGAGCCAGCAGTGTGCCCAGGTAGCCAAAAAGTCAAATGACATCCTGTCCTGTGTCAGGAATAGTGTGGCCAGGAGGACCAGGTCAGTGATTCTTCCCATGTACTCAGCACCGGTGAGGCCACACCTTGAGTGCTGTGCCCAGTTCTGGGCCCCTCAATTTAGGAAAGATGTTGAGGTGCTGGAGTGTGTCCAAGAAGGGCAATGAGGCTGGTGAAGGGTCTCAAGCACAAGTTCTGCGAGGAGCAGCTGAGGGAGCTGGGGTTGTTCAGCCCAGAGAAGAGCAGACTCAAGGGACACCTTATCACTCTCTACAACTCCCTGAAAGAAGGTGAGTATCAGTCTCTTCTCCCAGGCAAAACAGTAGAACACGAGGGCAGAGTCTTAAGCTGCACTAGGGAGGTTTAGGTTAGACATTAGGAAGAAGTTCTTTACAGAGAGAGTGATTGGGCATTGCAATGGGCTACTCTGGCAGGTGGTGGAGTCACCATCCCTGGAAGTATTTCAGAAGAGATTGGATTTGGCACTTAGTGCCATGGTCTAGTAGACAGGGAAGTGTTAGGTCAAAGGTTGGACTCGATGATCTCACAGGTCTTCCAATTGTGTTGATTCTGTGGTTCTATGATATGCCATATCTCAAAGAGCACAGCTTTTGCAGGATGCTTCTGTTCACATCAGCAAACAGCTCTAACATTTGAATAAACTTTAATACAGAACACTTATTATTTCAGAGTTACACAGAGTAGTTTCTGTCATCCATGCTGTAAAGCACCTAACTACCCAAAGGCATAGAGACCCAAAATCTTCCCTCCATTAACAATGTTACTGCACAACTGCAAAGACTGAACAAATATGACTCAGAGTATATAACAGTCATTAGGTGATTTAAACCAAAATGTCAAAGGTTCCTCAAAGTTTAATCACAGTTGGGTATGAACGGACATATATTCTTGATGAAACATGACAAATTATTAGCTGTAAATGTGCTCTTGAATTGATCTTTCTTTTCTTCTGAAGTGGTAAATAGTTGTCTTCAGGATATCAATAGCATATATGTTGAGAATTAAATTTATGACAAATTTATCAATGTCATCAATAATGAGAAAAGTGTTAATAATTACATTGTCGATAATAAGATTCATGTTAACATACGCACACTAGTATGGCATGCACAAATGCTTAATCTCTGGCTAAGCTGTGGGCCCATGTGCAACCCATGCCCCTTTTGGCTCCAGTTGTGGGAGGAGACCAAACTCTGAGCTCTCCTCTGCAGATCAGGATCACCGAGAGTCTTTGATGCTTGTCATCATAGGATCACGGTCCCAAAAATACATCAGAAAAGGCAGTTAATAATACTCACCAATAGTCAGGAGCAAATGAGTAAGTCTAATTTGAATTTGGGCTCCCCTATTAGCTGCTCTTCTTGTACCCCTCCTCTCTCTCTCTCAACCCTTTGGAGGGAGGGTTAACTAGCTTAAGACTTCCTTACATTCCATAAATGCAGCTTTGGGTGGCCACATCCAGGATTCATGGAAAAAGCTGTGGAATTTATACTGCAGCTGGTGGATGTGAGCCTGAACACATCTCAGTGAACTTAAATGAAAACTAAATCTGAGAGAAGCTAAGTCAGTGTAATGCACTCCTGGGATGAGAGGAGGCAGAAAAAGGTGTAAAATACACCAGCTCAGACTCCCTCCAGAACTGGAGAACTCAGATTCACATCTGAATTTGGCTCCCATAGCCTGACTCAGAAAAGTGAATTTTTTCAAAGTCTGGAGACACCAGTACATTCTGTGCAAAACCCTTACAGAGATACTGTTAAGCTTGTCTAGCCCACAAATTAACTCAGCCTGACATATCTTGTTTTACTCTGGAGGCACAGGCTGTGTTGAAAGAACCACTGCACACAGAAATGAGAACAACGCAGTGTGCTGCTCTGTAACCTGCCACTGCATGCCAAGGATGGTGCATGGGCAGAACCTGGATGTGATTCCATGGGTATTAATGCTGGGGCTGCCTGAACCTTATGTTGTTTCAAGTGAAAGAAAGTGGAAGAAAATGAAATAATATATTGTAGGTCAAATACATTGCAGAGAAGCCTCCAGGATCCTCACAGCAAGAGGTATTGTGAAAAGTACATGACAAAGTAGGGGCTGCTTGGCTTTTAGATGTATTGCAGTTATGTAAGCTGCAAGGAGAAAAAACATCTTCAGGGCAGGGCCTGTCAAGTGAAAAGACAAAGTGAGAGTACTAGCACTGGCAGTTGGTGTGGAATTTTAGACTCAGATATAGGGGAAGGTCTTTGTAATGAAGTCTGCTGACCCCATGGAAGGTTTAATAGTGTCCAGCCTCCATGAAAGACAGCACTGCTCAGTGTCTGAGACTAGGGACAAGCAGGGTGGCACACAAAAGGCTTCACTGAAGGAAATCTCCTACCTTTCTCTAGAGCTGCACTGGAAAGGAGTGGAGACCTTCACAGACTGCCACCTCCTTCTCTTCTATAACCTCAGCAGGAAGCAAAAGAGTAAACTGTGTTTTCTTTAATTCACTTGAAAATATACAGAGGTCACTAGAACCTACCACTCAGGAAGGATCACAATCCATAGTTTAGTCAAAACTGTGCTACCATGTCTGTTCAGAACTAGATTCCAGGTGTCTACACATCTAAGAAAGTCTGGAAAAAACCCTGTAATTTCTCTTCTACCATCAAAAATTTTGCTTAGTGACAGAAAAGTTATAAAGGAAGATAAAATTAAGGGACTTGCAAAATTTTGAACATCAACAAGAACTTTTGCTTTAGAAAATGTAAACCCCTAGACTAAGGAAATTGGAGACTTGTTGCATTTTAATTCCCTTCTATTCCCAGTTCTGAATGCAGGATTCACTGTCTGTAGTGTCATACCTTTCTCTCATCATCCTCTTCCTTTTTCTTCGCTAATAGCAAATAGGTTGGACAGAATCTGGAAGAGTTCACAAAGAGTTACTGGGTTTTACTTAGCAGTATGTATTTTTGTATTGGGTCTATAGGTGTTTTTAAAACTGTTTTTTGAAAACAGTGTAGAACTGACAGCACTGGGGGGAAATGTCTCAAAATCTGGCTTATTTCTAGTCACAACCATCAAATCTTTCTTTTATCTGGATTACCAGATAAAAAATAATTATATTAGGAAAGGAGTGCCCCAGAAGTTGGACACATGAAACTAGAATACTGATCTTCCCCATATATTAACACTGTTAAAGTAAGACCTGAGATCCTAAAAGTGTTAATCAGGTACCCAGTGCTACTTCGAGCTCCATCATCTGCATTGTAAGAAGCAACCTCCAGGATTTCCCCAAATTCAAAGTGTACACTGACACAGGAGGATACATGACCACCAGTAGCCACCTGCATGCAGGACACAAGGGCAGCTGGAGGCAGGAGCCCCCTGGTCCATGCTGCTGATGCCAAAGAAGTTGCAGGGAGAAAAGCAGAGAAATAACAGTGGTGTTTTGGCCCAACAAGGGAAAGCAAGGTGGAAACACAACAAGGAGGTGAGCAGTGTCAGCAGCCTGAAGCTACATGAAGTGTCTGTGAGAGAGAGCAGCAGCCCCAGCACAGCTGTGTCCCAGGGACTGAATTTGTAATGACTCGGCATAGCACATGCCAGAAAGCCTGCCTACCCCCGCAACCATAGAAGTTGTGAGTGGATGCTTTGGGCCAAATTAATCCCTGGTGGAAGCTCAGGAAAAGCCAGGGGAGCTGAAGGCATTAAAAAAAAAAAAATATGGCCCTTTATTAGCATCATATCTGGGAAGCCAATTTTTGTACATCAAGAAGTGATAAGCAACCAAAACAACATCAAAGCAAAGGAGGACTTCTCTTTCTAAGAACTTCTGACTCCAGCATTACGCATCCTTGTTTCCTGCAGTCCCATCCATTCACTCAAATGGCTGGGGGAAATCCAAAACCTATTAATTATCCCTCACTAACCAAAGAGAACAAATACCTCTCTGAGAAAAGGCTGTGCGATTTGGTCAGCTTCATGGACGTGGGCCAAGAGATTAGCACTAGATTGTGAAAGCAAAGAATCAGACTGCTGCAAGCCCACACTTTGTGCAGGGGAAAGTTTTCCAGACACAGGAATTGCACCTGAAAACTCTGCACTGTAACATGATAGAGCTGGTAACATCTGCCAGGTTTTAAGAGATGTTAAATACACAAACATATGTTTGGGCAACCTCATGCAGACTTTCGTAGCTCGTAAAGAAGACACCTAGGGAGGTATGCTTTCAAGAGCTGAGGTCGCTATTTTTTGTTGGGGTGATTAATACTGGCTGGAAAGTGAGCAGTAATGGTGGTGAAAACTGGGAAAAAATAGACTTCAATAAAAGTCTCCACGAAAAGGAGACGTTCTCAGAAAGTATTTAGACCAAGGCCAATTTTCCTTTGACAAAAAGCATTAGAAGAAAGTGACCAGCCTAAGCACTGACTTACTCAGTGTTTTGATTGCTGCCAGGCACTTTGAGGTGCTAATACACAGGTTTCCATATAGAACCAGGCTGCAGGTGCAGGTCTGATGGTAGTTCAGCAAGAGCAATATGCAAAGTAAGTATCAGTGTGCAAACTTCAAGAGAATTATGCATGCTCTTTTCAAATGTTATTCACAATTCAGTTTAATCTGTGTCATGACTGGCCACATAGAGTTAAATCAAAACAGGCTGTTAAAGGAAACAAAGAGGACATGAAACAATGGCAAAGATAAGTTCAGGCTGAACATACCAAGTAGTCTTTGAGGAAACAATAGGGATGCTATTAATTGTAAAATAGCCTGTAGGCTCCAAGCAGGTTGGCAGCATCCATTTTTCCAAACCTGAGGCCAAAATCAAAGAGGACATTGAATCCTCAAAGCAACTAGGGCCTAGAGAAGCAGAAGAGTTGAGTGTGTTGCTGAGGGTTATGGACAGTGTCAGGGAATGCTGTCAGTGACAGAAGACACTCAGAGGCCTGATGACCATGTAGCAGTTTAGTAATCTGCTGCCAGTCCCACAGTAGAGGTAATGGGGCTGAAGAGGAGCTCATAACATGCAGAGGAAGATTAAATTCCTGTCTGACATTGCCCCATGTCAGGGACAGCTGGTGGTACTGAGAGTTGCTCAGTATTATACCTATTATCTGTAATTTACTAGGTAAAACCCAATATGGATTTCAATGCAAAATCTTTGGTCCATGCATTTATCCATTGAGGCTGAAATTGCTAGAAATTCTGAATTTTTTTTGGACAAAGGTGATGTCTCCTCATAAGTAACATGCTCAGGAAACAGAAGTGTGATATAAGGAAAGGAGCAAGGGACAGGGCATGTCATCACCCTGTGTTGGCATGTGGTTCAGGTGTAGAAGCCCTGGCGCTGACCCAGCCCGGCACACTGGGAATTGCCTCCTAGACCTGTTACCATCAGATCACTCAAAGGTGCTCTCCCACTCCCAGGGCTAGCACAGCACATGCACCTTAAACACCTCCGCAGTGAAGGGTCTGTCTTGGGAACTGTGTTTTCCTCCAGGAACCTGTTCTGCAAAGCACACAGGCAACCTTGAGTGGGGCCTCGGTCCAGGGCCACTCTTGTTCTTGGCACAAGGTAGCTCCCACCCCCAATTCAGGACTAGCACAGTGCTCTCAGGAAGAGTCTCCTCCTCACCACTCACAGAATGCAGACATCTGACACCACAACATTTTTAGATATTAGAAAACCTAAGCTGCAGGACAAAGCAGACTGTAGTATTTTGTCTTAGGCAGGAGTTCAGCTGCTTGTATGCCACAGGCTTGGTGTGTGTGCTCCTTCATTGACCATGGCTCTTTCAGACACTTGGATGTAAGTGCTGAATAGCATCACTGGAGCTATGTCAAATAATTACATAGCTAAATATAAGAGGTACTATTAACTCTTAAATGATTAGTGGAGAAAGAACCAGTTTAAAATATCAACTATAATTCACTCGTGTAGTTTTATGTTATTTGGTCATTGCCAATAACACATATAAATATCTGTATAGAGGCAATTAAACAAGAAGAGGTACAAAAGAGAAACAAAATGAAACAAGTTAATGTTTAAATCTATGCCTATTCACATTCTAGTCAGTCTCACGTAAAGTATTCAAGGTTACTTAAAAAAAAAAATCAACAAAAAAACCCAAAATGTTTTAGATCAAACCTTCTGCTTGAAAACAAATGCTGTTTTAATATGGATTGTTTTGATTGCACTTAGTTTTGAATACATTTTTAAATAAAACAAAACAGCAAAATGTTGCATTCAGAGAGATGAACAGAACCCTTGACTTTTTTTCAATGAAAACAATTTATCAAATCTAAATGCAATAAGCTATGTTTTGGTGAAACATTTATTGGCATAAAAATATGTCAAATTCTTGATGTCACCAAGAGATCAGGAGACAAAATACTTAGGAAATCAAGGAAAATTTCTAGGACATAATGTCATAATATAAGGATAAAAAAGCATCATAAGACAGATCCTAAGAAAGTTCTCATAGTTATAAATAAATACAAAGACTAATGTGAAGTTGGATAGACTCATTGTCCAGATCATCTATGTCCTATATAGTCCCTGTATTGTCACTAGGTAGACCTGGCAGTATCTGCTGCCTAACCCTTTGATGACCCCTCGGCTTTCATCAGAGAAGCCCACCAGGAACAGCTGGCAGCCCCAGGAGCAACACACCCGCTCCCAGGTCACGGCACACCCCAAAGTCCCAGGCAGTGGTCACCCCACACGGTATCCCTGTGGGTCACACAAGGCACTGCCATGACAAGTACCTACAGAAACACTTCCCTGACCTTCATCCCGCACTCGCCTCAGCACTGACAACCCAGTACCACTCCCAGCCAGGGAACCAAACTCTGCCCAGCATCCACGCACTGGGGGATATGTCTGAGGGCCTGCAGCTGCTCTGCAAAGGCTGCCTCCTTGGCAACTACTGTGCAAGGTCCTTGTAACAGCCTGCTTGGTCGTGTTTTCTTCCTCCTCTTTCCCAAGACTGCCAGGACCCAGCCCAGCCTGTGTCACGTCATTGAACAGGCATTAGTGCAGACCCAGCCAGCACTCAGCCCCACAGAACAGACAAGAAGAGACAGAGTAATTTGTTTTTTTCATGGAAAATATTTCCTCTGTGTCACAAGCTTCAGCTTCAGGATGCCTGTCACCCTGCACAGGTCCCTGTGCTCTGCCCTGGGGCACTGCAGACTGATATGGAAAAGAGTAGGGAGGAGTGTTTGCTCAGCAGAGCTGGCCAGCCCTCTGTGAGCATGCAGCAGAAGCATGCTTGGCGTGATCTGGGCTTCCTCAGATTGTCTCCACCCTCAGGGAGGAGAGGATGACCCAAACATCTTTCTTATGCTCCTCTTTCTCGTTCTGCCATCACCCCCCCCACACTTTCTGCTCCTGCCATCACCCTCTCACTATAAGGCAGCCAGATAGCTTCCAATCAGACTTCTGATACAGTCCTTTCAAATTCTGTTTCTACATGTAGATTAAACCTTTCCAAGGCCCATCCCTACTAACTTGTCACTGTTTTGAGGGACAGCAATTTTACTAGGGTGGACTAGTTGGCCTAAGTACTAAGCACATTTACTTTTCCATATAGATGTGGCCATGAGAACCAGGAAATATCACGCAGAATTAAATAAGTACATAAAAGATAATATTTTCCAATATCTACAAGGAAATTTTGGAGGAGATGACTGATGCCAAATATTTTTTTACACTTGATGTGTCAGCAGGATTCTGGCAGGTGCCCCTAGTAAAAAACAAGAACATATTTGTGCACATTCAACACCCTCTTTGGGAGATGCTGTTTCCTCACACTGCCATATGGGTTGTATTCAGTATCCAAGGTGTTTTACAGGAAAATAAAACAATTTTTTATCATGTACAGAGTGCTTAAGCTTAAACAGATGAGGAAAAATAGTAAAATAGCATGACAGAAGGCTCCAAGCAGCTTTGGAAATAACTAGATCTGTTACAAAGAAGTTGAATGAACAGTAACACTAATCTAAAATGCTATATAATGAAAGTAACACACTTGGAGGAAGAGTTTCGACAGCTCAGCATACAGACAGATTTCAGCATATGAGAGCTGTCACTAACATGCTTGCCCTGACTAGCAGAGAATGGACAGATCTCATAATAGGGAATTCTGGGAAGAAATGTATGGCAGAAAAATCTTGTCAAGCAGCCAGGAAAGAAGATATTGTTAAAAGGGGTGCAATTCTGAGTCAGCCCCACACTAAATGTCCAGCAGACTTACTAGTGCCACTACAGATACTACCAGCATAGTACTCTCATGACAGGTGGGTCCAAAGTGGAGAGTGGTCCACTCTGCGCAGTGACCACCACTGAAAACTACAATCAGATGTCTGAAAGCTGTTGTCCTTCCTCCCAAGTTCAGGGTGTCATATGGTTGCTTGAGGAAGTGCAACACTAAGATTTAAAGCCAAACAAGAACAATGTATTGCTGTTATAAACCATGCCCTGTCGAGGCCTTCACCAAGAACACACAAAGCTTGGGTTCCTTCAGCTTCCAAGCACTGTTTTACAGCTGAACACAGTCATAGTCTGCAGCATGTGGCAAAACCATGAAGGTCCTCAATCTAAAAGAGTTTATGTATAATCCAACTGGCTGACTCAATGCCTTGCCTGGTTTCAGAGACCATGGTGGCCAGAACCACTGGGTGGGAGAAGTGCAGCAGAAGGAAGCTCTGGTAGATAGGACTGGAAGGGCATCCCCTGAGCCCTGCTGTTGGCATCGGCACAATCTTGCTTCTCTGGCAGATAGCACTGATCACAGACAGCAATCATATCCTTGCAATTGAGGTACAGGGGAGAGAGTCATCAGTCTCGCCTGAAAAAGTCTCCTATATGAAACAGTAGAACTGAATTCAGACTGCCATATCCTGTGACACAGCACTGTGTCCTTCATCCAAGAGCATAGTCACCAAGGGTTAACTAAATCGTGCCACTTGGTAGGCTGCCAGACACTTTGTATCATCTATATTTGGCTCATTGTTATTTTTATATTGGCTGGAGAAAGAGAATGTCTACTTTTATCTATCTTTACTAAACTCAGAACTCAACTGGAACCGATTTTCCTCTTGGGCAGGACCTCATTTCACACAGTGCTCTCAGTGAGCACCAAGGCTCTTCATGATGGGAGTGACCCATTGGACTCCCACCCAGGATGCCCTGTTTGGCCATGTCAATCTGCATCCAGCCATGTCTCAGACATCAGCTAGCCCATGGCTGCTCTCAGTGTGCCACATGGAACAAAAGGATCAATTTTAGAGCACACTGGCATAACAAATACAGAGTTCTTTTCTCTCTCTTTTTTTTTTTTTTTTTTTTTTGGGGGGGTGGAAAGTGAGGTCCATTTTGGTAGAGAAAAAGCAAAAACAAAAGGAGTTGACTGGTTAAAACATGAGATAATCAGAACACAATGACCTGTTGTTTAAATCAAGACTGATAATGCAGGGGGGGGGAAAGTTAATCAAATGCTGACACAACTATCTCATTTTAAAAAGTCAGACATTTCCTTTTATAAATAACTGTCATAAAACAATAGATGGTGGAGTAAAGGGATCGAATAATATATTGTTTTCATCAAACAATGTTGTATTTGAGAGTAGAGGAACCAGTCATTATAACATTTTAGCAAAGCCTGGTTTTGGCGGTTTTTTCAGCATCCATACGCAAAATGAAATGTCTCTTCCAAATATCAAATTAACAGTAAATCGAGTTCTCCCATTTCTCCTGAGCTTCATTCCATTGACTTTCAAATCACTGAGTGATTTAGAATACAAGGGTGTTTCAGAAATAAAATATACTTAGTGGCATTTCAAGTCTAACATTTTGCTTAGATGAGCATTGTACAATTCAGCAGATTGTTTAAGGAAAAGCAGCTACAGAGGTCAACAAACCTGACTCGGTTATGAAGTTACTGGAAAAATCCAAGTTGGTAGATTTTTAAAAATCCAAAATAAACCAATGATTTGGTTTCAAGATTTAAATTAATTTAACAAAATGATCTGATTAAAAAAAAAAAAAAAAAAGAAAAGAAAAAATAAAAAGAAAAAAGGCAAAGCACCAAAACCAGTATCAGAATGAAAGGAAGCAGAAGAATAAAATTCCCTTGGTAGTAACTTCAGTATTTGTCCAATTGTGAGGATAAATCAGTATGCCTATACTGTCAGTGAATTCCTCCAATTTTATATAGAAAGCATATAAGTATATTGCATTAAATAGACTTTAATCTAGAGATGCCTTCATCGTTAAAACTCTCCATAATCAAAGCAGGGTCAAAAGGCAAACAAATGAAATTAAATCCAGTGATTACAAAAATAAACAACTGAGCAGTAGATGGTAATTTCATGAAGCATATGCAGTAGTTCATATCACAAGAGTGGAAAGACTGGAGAAAAATACTGTGTTTGGAAAAAAAAATAACATATTTGTCTGAAAATGATCTCTTAATTTTTTGGCTACTCTTTCATCCACCACAATTGTGTGGTCTGTTTTTCAGAGAAAGAAGAAGCCAACTGAGCTTCCTTCAGCCAGAGTTTTATTGTCTCAGGAGTGGAATCAGGTTTCTCTTAAACAACTGAAGGCAAGATTGTTGTCTTATATTATATGTGTTGTTACCAAAGCTATTGTGGATGAAGACCATACCCAAATCATTGCAGACTGTACCAAGTCCAAAGAAATATGTTGCTTCCTTCAGAAGAAAAAAAAAACATGTTTTCCATTGTACAACTGAGAAAACATCTGTTGCTCATCCATGGAGTTTTAGAAGACTGACTGGTAGCTGTGTCCCTCTGGAGATAGATTGACATAGCAAGCAGTAGATTAGTTTTAAGAAAAAAGATCTTAACCCATGCCTCAGTGCCCTCTCTGCACCCTGAACATACCAAACCCAGGAGAGAGGGTGTACCAGACTCCAGGAAAAGATGACACAAGTTGAGCTGGAGGCATCCCTAATTGTCCAGGAACACAACCTTGAGTTTACCTGCAAAGCTTTGGGGTTTTTTCCTTATTTTATCATGCTATTTTAAGCAGTCCACAGGCAGAACAAACATAGAAACTGGTGATAAGAAAAGGAAATTTAAAGATGTCTGAGAAGTATCCATGGATCATGAACACAGGGGAACACACTAAGCATCTAACCTTCAGGACTCGAACCTGAGATGACTGCCAGCTGTCTTCACATTGTCTAAGAAGCTGATATCTTTGACATTTGACATCATTTCAGAGATCCTGTGTTTTCAGCTCTGTGATTGCCTCAAGGAGAGTGCAGGATGAATTCTACAAGGCCAAACAAGGTCAGGTGCAGTCTAGGCAGCCAAACCTCTGCAATCCTGAAACTGGAGTCTATCCACACACTGTTCTGTAAGGAATGATAGATGATGCCTTTTATTGTAACTAATGGGTAGTGGAGAATGGATCTCTATACATAATTTGACTTGAATCTTACACCAGTATCAGAAGACTTTAGTTACTGGAATTGTATTGCTTTCCAAATTACTCTAATTTTTCTGGGTTTTTTTCCCCTTTTCTCTCCCAGCATTTAATTCTAGCAGTCCCATAGTGCAACATGGGATGAGCCATCTTCTGTTCACATTGCATCACAGCATTGATACCACATTTGATGCATACTCCCAGTGTCTCTGCTCTGTGTAATACACAGCAACGATCTTTTCTTCAGATTTTCAAGAGGAGGCATCAGTAAGTTCTGCTGGTCTTGAAATAGAGGTTAAACTGTCTTTCCTTCCCCCTCCCATAGCCTAGTTCCAAGTAAATGGCTGCAAGAAGACAATAGTGTCTCAGCATTTCATTGCCCTCCAGCACAGCATTTCATACCCACATATCTGTGTCAGATTAAGCAAAGTTCTGTATGCTGGGATGTCAGGAATTATGGGAAGTAAACTGAAGGCAAATCAGTTACTCCTGAATGTTTACTTTCATTCAGGACTTAAATGAAATAGGGTATCTCGTAGGCCTGTGAACATGGAAACTCAGGAACTACAGTCAATTAAATGAAACCTCCTAAGTGCAAATTTGGGTCATGTCCTAAGATGTTCAGTGCTCAAATCAAAATACTCTGAAATGGACATTAAAAGAGGTCGCCCTCTGTCTAAAGAGTCTGTGTGACTTTTTTTACTCATGTAGAAAGCTGTACTCAAGAATTTCAATCTTGAAAATGGTGAGGTTTAATTTTTTCCACTTTAGTAATTTTTATATCTGTGAAAAGTAAATGATGGCAGTTCTACATCTTGTACATCCTGTAGAGCTTAGATTGTGATGGAAGGAAGCTGATTCAAGACCTTCAAGAATGACTGTGAGGTGTAAAATACCTGTTTCAGTCTCAGGTTTGCCCTGTCTCAGCACGTATGTTATGGGGGTGTTGGGAACTGGTGTTTCTGAGCAGGGGCAAAATTGGGACAGAAGGAGCTGATGAGAGGATGACAGTGGAATAAACTGTGAGGTTTAAGAGAATGTAAAGGCAGAATTAGGGAGGGCATTAGCTAGGATAGAAAGAGTGCCTTACCTCACTGTTGACTGAAGTCTCCTAAGTTTTAATTCTGAAAAGAAAGTGCAAGAATTTATCTCTTTACGTGTTTACTTGCACTTGGACCTTCATTATCCTTTCTTTAATAATTTTGTGAGATATCTTAAACCACAACACACCACTCTTTTATCTTGTACATACAGAAGAAAGAAAGCACAGTTCTTTTCCTGGGCACTATGTGTACAACCTCTGAATATGTAGGGTCTACTCCTCTGGCAAATTTAGAAGTGTTGGCAAATGCTAAGACACTCCTCATTGCATTCTTCAGACATTTGCTGTGCTGTTGTCCACAAAAAATAAAAGGTCTTGACATTGTTGAGTGGAGAATCATATTGGCAGCATCACTACAGAAAGATATTCCCATTGTTTTATACACCTGACTCCCAGCTAATGAAGGCAGTTTCAGAACGTGCTTCCTCAAGTATTGCACTGCATATTGTTAATTGTAGGTTGAAAAATGTGAGCAATATCTCACTTTCTTTAAGCTTTAATTTGTAAAGGATTTTTTTTTTTTGCAAATGTTATGAACATATTTTAAAATCAAAGTATCCTCTTTCAATTTTAGTACCTGTGTCTTAAGCAAATTAATTTTGGATAGAATTCACTGTGTGTAGGAACCAGAAAGAGGTTTGTACACCCTTCCAATTTCAATCAGCTCTAGTCAACTCTTCACACCTCCAGAATGCTATCCAATGGAGCTGGAAAAACCCTCATATGAAACTTAAATTATTCAAACTTCTCAGGCCAAGGCAGGCCATGAACATTCATACTTTCTTCAGAAAAATGGTAGCATGTAGAAAGTTTTGCATATTCTGTGAACACAATAAAAATAAGAAAATTCAATAGGACAGTGGTGTGCTGTAATTTAGTTAAAATGCCAAGAGGCAAGATTATAACTGCTCCAAAGCAGGGATAAAATGTTAATAGAAATTTTTTTCAGATTACATCATGAGAAAATAAAAATCTGATTTTCATTAAAAATCCATGAGTAGTATTGCTTTTTATTTGTTCATTTTATTTATGTTTATTTAATATTACTTTTTAATTGTTTCTATTGTTACCAAGAATTACAAATATTGTTAACATTGTAGTTTATTATTCTCATTATTTTAAAAGGCTTAAGAAGGATCAGTACTTTCCCTGTAATTTCATTGTCTGAAAAGGCAAAACAAAGATAAATGCATCCATTTAAGTATAGCTTTATTTAAGCATGCAGACAGTTTCAGAGAAGTCTATTATTTAGGATATCACTTAAGAAATACCTTATCTTTTCCATCAAGTTGTTTAATGATAACTTGAAGATGACCCTTTACTCAGAAAAGGAAAACACTATTCCACTATCTGCCACAGAACAGTATCTTCTACAAAAACTTATTTTTCAGTTTTATAGGAGCCTGAGAAATTAAATACAGAGGAGGTAAAAAATTCTTTTGCCTGGAATATTGTTTAAAAAAACCCAAAACAAACAAACAAACAAAACCCCAGACCAAACAAACAAACAAAAAAAAAAACCAAACCAAACCAAACAACCACAGCAACAACAAAACAACAACAAAAACAAACAAAAACAAAAAAACATAAGCAAAAAAAACCACCAACCAACCAAACAAACAAACAAAAAAACCCAAACCAAACCAAACCAAAAAAAAAAAAAAAAAAAAAAAAAAAAAAAAAAAACCACCAACCAAAAAAAAAAAAAAAAAAAAAAACCAAAACCAAACAAAACAAAAAAAAAAAAAAAAAAAACAACAACACCCAAACTATAATGAATACTTCAGAGAAGACAAACCTGCTCATTTCATCTGCTTTTGCACATTACCCAGAGAATGCACTTTCAATAATTGCCATCAGCTAAATTACATTACCACTTTTTTCATTGGCAATGGAAATTTCACAGAAAATCTTTGCTTGTGCTGGTGTAGTCCTGATTATTCATAGTTAAAAGAGAGGGGTTTGTTCACTCTTACAGCAGTAACTTATACTCTTAGACAGCATCTAAGAGGTGAACTGCTGGCAAAATCAGTGGGAGTTTTGCTCTTGACTTCCATGGAAACAGGACTCAGAGTTAATGACTTTCCTGGGATGTGCAGTGATCTGTTGGATTACACATGAGTCTACTATATTGTTTGCTGTATAATACAAGGCACTTGTTTTTAAGTAGGGCTGGTTATTTTGATTGAGTCTAAATGAGGTTTCAAACAACTTTTATATAATGAAACTTCAGTTCTCTATTGGTCTTTTTTTCTTTTTCTTTTTTTTTTTTTTGAGTCATTCCAGATTTACTCTGCTTTCTGAGTGGCAACACTTATCATTATGAAAGTTTTTAATTCAGGTGTCCTGTGCTCTTTTCCCTCCTAATTACAGGTCTAGTGTAGCTTGACTACATTCCCTGTAATGGGAAAGGCCCCCTTCCAACTAGGTCTCGTGGTGACCCATGAAAGCCAAAGAACTGCAGAGCCAAGCACAAAGGACCACAAGGAAATGTGGTCAGGCACCTGTAGCCATAGTGGTGAACATCAACCTGAAACATCCAAGCTACAGAACTCTCCTAATCATCTGGAGATGTACATGAATATCAACTCAGGTGGTTTGGGCAGTTCAACAAGGCAAAATGTTTTCACTGGGGAGCAGGAGACCTGAAATATGCTGAATGGAAACACCAAAATTCAGCGTTTTCTTGTCTCAAACCATACATCGTATATGCCATGAATTTCCAATTTCATGAAAGACTCCCCACATCAATGAAAAATGCAGTCTTCAGCCCCTGATCCTTGTCCCTATCTTGTATGGTATTTATAGGATGAAATGCTCTTCTCCTGATATTCTGGTTCCTCAGAGGCTACCCCTTCCCACCCTGAGAGCAAGGCTCCAGTTTTCCTGACCTTAGACTAGATCCTGGATTGCCTGTATTTCCAGCCTCACCCAGAATCTCCTTTTATGATGAATAGTCACTTCTCTGGATGCTTTTATGAGGCAGCCTCCTTAATACTATACCCCAGTTCAATCCTTTAGAACAAATTATTAAAATATTTTGAAAGCAGCAGGTTTAATACGTCTGTCTTACCTATGAGTTTGTCACCCCCCAACAGAGAACTTCAATGACATTTATTTATTAGTTTTTCCTGAAAGTCTGTTTCTTTTAAACACATTACTTGCCTCCTTCAGAAGTTGTTTGACTCAATGTCCTGGAGTTTTGGCTACCCTCTGCATCCTACTTGGAACGCATTGTTCCCAGGTGGGCAGAGTTTGCTAAAACCCATAACTGCACAGATGTAGGACATGCAGGCAGATGGCATTTGCAGAATGTCCTAAATGCAATTATATTCTTCCTTGCCTGTGGACAGTCAACACCTCCTAGGAGCAAACATATTTCCATACTGTAAATCCCTCATGGTATTTAAAGACACTTATAAACATATGGAATTCATAAATTACTCAAGAGCAGTCCAACATCCTTCAAGTTTTTTCCTGAAGCTAAGTATTCTACAGAAATGCAAGTTATTATTATTATCATGTCATGCAGCCAATAGCAGCTGGGAGTACTGAAGAGATTACTGCTGCTTTCTCTTTGCATTGTACTAACCTAATACATGTTTAAAGTCTGTTGGACAATTGCAGTTTAAAATAACCCATTGTGCAATGACATTTTTCTATGGGCAAAGAGATAGAATTCAGAACATATTGAGCAGAAGTAAAAAAGCCCAGTGCTAATAATCTTAAAATTACTGAACTAATTAAGTTAGGGCAAGCAAATCACATTCTCTAGATTTCCATTAGATTTTAAAAAAAGGAGAGTTTGAAGAAAATGGATTCAGCTGTTACTGACTTATATATGCACACAATTTTCCATTGGAATGTCTGGGGCAAATGGTACTGCTACAAGCACAGAAACAGCTGGATCTATTTTGATGAAGCAATAAAAAAAAAAATCTTTCAGAGGGCAGTTCGATATAAAAAGGATTTTGTCTGAGATAGTTATGGTACATTACGTTAATGCCTGACTGAAAGAAAGTTGAAGCCAAAGACTCCCTCCCAACTTTGATGGGCTTTGGATGAAACCATACAGGAGGTCATAATATGAGCTGCACCCCGTGCTTAGCTATTGCAGGTGTTACTGTTCCAGCTACAAAAGGCTGTCAAATAACAAATGCTGAGGGATCTTTAGTATTTCTACCAGATGGTGCTGGTCTGGTCATTGAACAAAGACTCCATGCTTCTGATTAATGACTATTTGGTGAGTTTTCAATGCATTGTGATTACTCTGACCTGCAGCTTTCTGAAACCACTGAATGTTTGTTCTACTCCTGTACTTGGACCATAGGGCCAAAAGTCTCTATCGTGGTGAAAACTGTAATGTTAGAAGGGGTTTCTGTCTGGGCTTTCTCCATGAGCCTGTATATGGGATAACTTTTTTTCACAGGTTAAGGGCCTGGAGAACAGTATGCTGAAAACATGTTAGGGAGAGGTGAGGTAGGGCCAGGGGAGGCCAGTGGAGCAGAGTGCATGTTTCTACAAGATGCAGAGCTCTTCCAGGTCTCTGTTCCAAAAGGTGGAGTGGTCCCTAGGTAGGCTAGCACTGGCTTTTCTTCTTTCCTTGTCTCATCGCCACTTCCTTCATGGAGCTTCTCCAGCCAGAGTGGAGAATAAGAACATTGTTTTGATCAAGGATAATCTTATCTTCCTTCTGGAATGCTGTTTCAGCTAGAGACTGATTCAGAAATGAGAGTAGTTGAGAGAGTTCAGGGATTCCTATTTAGGTGAAAGATGAGATGTTGATCTATTCCAGCCAACTAGAAACACTGTGGAAGAGAAGTTTTGGGTTTTTTTCAGTTCCTATAAACTATCTACTTCGAATAACAATTGTAATAACTTATCCAACACTGTCTGGCAGTGTGGAATTTCAACCCATCTTTGCTTTGAAAGGCACTGATTAAATGCAATTGGACACAAACAGCTAGACAACAACATGGTATTTTCCTCATTAGCATTATTAGCGGTGCAGGCCACTTCTAAGTGGGCAGGGAGATCATGGTCCCAGTCCAAGAAAAGGCAGCAGATCTGTTCTGCTTCCTGTGACATTGCAGAGGCTATCATTTACTTTTTGTCCAGTCACTATGCTTCCAGCAACTCCATCATTCTGCAAAAAGCTGATCTGTATCCCACACGACTGTACATAAGCTGCATCTTACTTGAACTATGCATGATTCTGAACATACCATCAATACCATAATCAATACCATAACATTTGTAACAGGGTGGCCCTTTCCTCTCTACTTTGTGGGTTTTCTCTCAAAAGGCACCAGCAAAAGACAGATCATGAAATTTGTAGACACTCTGGACTCCTGAGCCACCCTCAAAATGTTTCAATAATATCTGTACCAAAACTGAATTATCGTCTGTGGACTCAGCACTCTTCTTGAGTGATTGCTTCACCCCTAAAAGGTCTCTTTGTACATTCAGCCTGCCCCACTCATCTGCATCATGTAGAGCACTGTCCCAGTGCCTGACACAAAGAGGTTGATGTGAGTCATGCCATCAGAATCTCTCGGAGTAAGGTGGGTAGGGATTAGTCAGAGGTGCTGATGCAGAGTACGAACAGGGATTTTTGGCTTTCCACCTTTCTTACTGTTGAAGTATACCCCAAAAGCTCACCAAGACTCTGGAGTCCTTGCAAAGTCCAATGTGGAGGGAAAAGCAAGTCCCTTTCTTGGCTTGTCTATGTAGTTTGAGTGAATTGGAGAGGAAAAGAATTCCCTGGGGCAGCAAGTGCACAAGGCTTTTCTTAAGATACCAAATGCTTCATTTTCAACTGTTGTCCAATACAAAACCCCTTATGTGTCTCCCATATGACATGGGCTTGAGGGGAGAAGACGGATCCTGTGGGTCAACAACTGGTTGTGCAGCTGGTGTTGACAGCAGGGATTTGTTCTTTACAACCATGTGACAATTGAGGAACTCTACAAACACATATGGGATCCACCTGACAAAGCTTAAACAAAAATACAGGGCTGAAGAGAGGCCATCTCAAGCAGATGCTCAAGCATACGCTCATAAATAAAGAGGTGCCTTCTGGACAGCATTATTGGGAAAGCTCTCATTTCTCTTCTGAGGGAATCAGTCTGACTGGGTGCTTCTCTGGAGGGTACTAATTCATTGCGTTAATGCAAGCAGCATGGGGAACAAACAGGAGGAATTAGAAGCCAGTGTGCAGTTGCAGGGCTGCAATCTCACTGGAATCACAGAGCTGTGGTGAAACAGCTCCCAGCACTGCTCCACTGCTGTGGATGGTTGCAGGCTCTCTAGTTAGGACAGGGTGGGAGGGTAAGGAAGAGGAGTTGCCCATTGCATAAGAGCATTGGGATCACATGGACCTCTGCTTGGGGCTGAACACTGGGCCAGCTGGGAATTTGTGGGTCAGGATTAAAAGGCAGACCAACACAGGCTACATTGTGGTGGTTGTCTTCTACCAACTTCATGATTGGGAAGAGGTAAATAAGGTCTTCTTTAACCATGTCAATATTTGATTCAGGGACAATACATCAAGGCACAGGAAATTTGGACTTCTGGAGTGCACAGATGACAACTTTCTGGTACAGTTGATCAACATGATCACACATGAGAGAGATGTTCAGGATGTTATAAGCAATACAGAACTGATCGGGGATGTGAAAATCCAGCACAGCATTTAAGTTCCATGAAATGGTGGAGTTCAGGATTCTCAGAGGAAAGAGAAAAGCAAACAGAAAGACCAAAGACCTGAAGTTCAGAAGAGCCAACTTAGACTCTTCATGGATTTGTTTGGAAGAATCTCAAGGAAGACAGTCTGGAAAAGAAGAGGGGACCAGGAGAGCTAGTTCAAGGACCACCCCGTCTAAGTTCCAGAGTTGTCAATCCTGAGGCTCAGGAAGTTAAGCAAAGGCAGCAGGAGACCTTCATGGATGAACAAGGATGTCCTGACAAAACAAAAATAGTACAGGGAAACAAAGGTGGAACCAAAGACAGGTGACCCAAAGAGAAGATGGACACTTTATTCAGATGTGCAGAGAAGGAGTTAGGGAAGTTGCAGAGGGGTCTTCTGGTTCTCTACAGGATGTGAAATAAAACAAGAAGGGTTTCTAAAGGTACAGCAGCAGCAAAAGACTAGGTAAAATTTGGTCCGACTTCTGAGTGGGTCAGTGGACCTGGTGACAAAGGACATGGAAAATACTGGTGTTATTTCATATCTTCTGTGCCTCAGTCTTATCTAGTAAGACCAGTCTTCAGGAATCCAAGGCCCCTGAGACTCATGAGAAAGTCCAGACTAATGAAGATTTACCCTTCACAAAGAAATATCATGTTAGGAAACATTTAAACAATTTGGACATATACAAACTCGTGGGATATGGTTCATCCATGGATACTGAAGTGGTGATTCATCCAGATACTGAAGGAGTTGGTTGGTCTTATGACAAGGCTCCTCTCAATTATCTCTGCAAGATCACAGGGATCAGAGGAGTTTTCTGAAGACTGGAAAAGAGCAAATGTCACTCCTTTTTCATGATGGCATAATTTTTACTCCCACCCCGGAACTACAGGCCGGTCAACCTCACTTCAGTCCCTTGGCAGGTGGTAGAGCAAATAGTCTGTCCTGGTTATAGTAGCCAGGATCAGTTTGTCACTGTGTGGGTGTGTATTCTAAACCCTCTATACCATTTTTTCTCGTGAACTGCTCACAATGGCCCATTTGCAGCAGCTGCCTAAGGTACACCCCAACCCCTCAGGCTACAAACTGGGTGTTTAGGAACTTCTGTGGGATAAGGAAGTTCTCCTGCCTCCACACCCACCTGAGGGGTCATGTTTGCTTATGGGCCATTAGGGATGCCAAAAATATGCCATTGTTCACCTCACAGAGTAAATCACCCATTGGGAAACTCTCCACCCTGGGAGAGGGGCTGGGTGTTCCCATCTGAGCCCAAGCAGATATAAGCTTGGGGTTTTGGGACTGGGATCTCTCATCAGAGCCAGAGGACTTGATCAGACTGCCACTGCCACCAGACAGCAACCATCATTTTCACCAGCAGGTTTCTTCTTCTCTTCTTACTTTGAACTCAGGGGGGCCACATGGTGCTCAGCACAGGGGTTGGTGAGCTCCATTCTGCTTGTGCCCCACTGTGCTGGGCTGCACATCTGTTTTTGTGGATCAAACAGATTTCCCTTCTGTATCAGTGTATTTTGTGATCTTTCATTAAATTGTTATTCTGACTTGCAATCCCATTCTGAGTTGGATTGATTTCTCCTGCCGGTTTAACTCTAAACCAGCACATAGTCCAAGAAACCATTTCTAAACACAAAGGACAAGAAGTTGATTGAGAATGATCAACTTTGATTAATAAAGAAGAAATCATGCCTGACCAACCTTAGAGCCTGTTGTTATGACGTGACTGGCCCAGGAGACAAGAGGAGCGCAATGGTTGCTATTTGTCTTGATTTCAGCAAGGCTTTCAACACTGTCTCTCATAACATTCTCATAGAAAAACTGATCAAGTAGAAGCTAGATAAATGGCCAGTGAGGTGACTGGAAAGTGGCTGAATGGCCATCCCAAAGGGCAATTGTCAGTGGCATGAAGACCAGGTGGAGGCAAGCCACTAGTGATGTGCCCCAGGAGATGATATTTGACCTGAGCCCATTCAGCATCTTCATTAATGGCCTGGGAGGTGGGGCAGAGTGAACTCTCAGCAAATTTGCAAAATAAACAAAACTGGGAGGAATGGTTGCTACACCAGATGGTTGGGTTGCTGTTCAAGAGAACCTTGAAAAGCAGTAGAAATGGGCCAACAGGTATCTTATCAAGTCCAAGAAACAGAAGTGCAAAGTCCTGCACTGGGGGAAGAAGAAACCCTGTGCACCACCACACACTAGAGCTTAATCCTCTGAAAGTAGCTTTTCAGGAAAGGCTTTTGTGGCAGCTGGTAGACAAGCTGAACATGAGCCAGCAGTGTGCCCCTGTGACAAAGAAAGCCAAAAGCCTGGTGGGCTTCATTAGGAGGCACATCATCCACAGTAAGGAGAGGTGATCCTTCCCCTCTTTTCAGCACTCATGACACATGTCTGGGTTCTGTGCTCCAGTCTGGGCTCCCCAGTATGAAAGAGACCTAGACATACGTGAACAACTCAGCAAAGGGTCAGAAAGATGATTGAGGGGCTGGAGAATTTAACATACAAGAAGAGGTTGAGAGAGCTGGGACTGCTCACCCTGCAGAAGACTCAGAGGGATTTTATCCATGTGTAAAAAACACCTGACAGGGTATGTAAACAAGGTGGAATCTGACTTTTCTCAGTAGTTCCCACTGATAGACAAAAGACAACACAAAATGAGGTACAGGAAAATCTGCTTAAACTTAAGAAAACCTGCTTTACCATGAGCATAGTTGCACACTGGCTCAAGTTTCCTAGAGAGGTCATTGAGTCTTCGGTCCTGCCAAAATTCAAAGATGACTGGGCGTTACCTTGAACAACCTGCCTCAATTTGCTCTGCCTGGAGCCCAGAGTCAGACCAGAGGATGGTGCCTGACAGCCTCAGCTATTTCATCACACTGTGATTCATCATACAGCTGAACCAAAAGGTATCAGGAAACCTTTTGCTTCCCACAGACAGGACTGCAGTCCTGGCTACATCTTTCAGGATCTTACCCCCTAGGGCTGAAACACTGGCAGGAAAGGCATTCAAATGCAGAGGTATCTTTTTGCTCTCTTCAGATTGCTCATGGGCTTCATGTTAAAACAACGGAGGGCTATAATCTGATTCCACATTAAAGCCCACTGCTTGATTTGCAATGGAGAAAGAGCAGACAGTAGGAAAGGAAGGCCCTGTAAGAGGTTCAATTTTTCTATGAAATATACCTACAAACCAGATCTAAAAATCTGGGTAAGGTGGAGGCGAGGAGGAATCCACAGCTGGAAGGAGGAAGGGAGAAGGAGACGATGAGTTTTATTTTAAACATATGTACTAATCATGGCACAGAAGAGAAATAAGGGTGGGAAACTGCAGCTGGGAGGGGGAGGGCAGGCAGAGGCGCTGATGATTATTGTGGATATATTTATTAGATCATTGCTCCAAGCAGGGAACCAGGGTGGGAATATGCAGCTGGAAGGTGGAGGGCAAGGGGAAAGCAGCAATTTTATATTCAATGTTTGCATGGCTTGGAACGGGGACTAAGGGTACAGACTTGCAGCTGGAGGTGGGAGTGCCACAGGAGAACGCTGGTTCCTAGACCTGTCATGTTAAAATATGCACATCTTCCCTCCAAGAAACCCTGGTGCAAAGGTTTTGCAAAGCCTGTGGAACAGGAGAGCTTTTATTTTAAAAGAGTGAGGGGGAAAGCTTGTTCACCTGCTGGGTTTTTGCTAAGCTCTTGCAGCTCTATTACAAAATTACTCCATAAACTTTTACAGCTGGCCCTGTGCCAGTAAAATGTCATTATTAATACTGCTATGTAAAGTGCCAACAGCAGTGAAATACTCATAGGGAGACACTGCAAAAGACATACAAAACTTCAGACCTCTGGAGAATCAGAAGAAGGGAAGGGGGAAAGAGGGGGGAGAAAACTGCCATATGGACCCTGTATGAACGGACTCAGCTTATACCAGAGCAGAGGTCAGTTATCAAGACTGTCCAGTGCCAGCAGGTTTCCAGCTTGTAAATGCATCAGCTCTGGTCAACAGAAGGAGCACGAGGTTAAGGTGGGGAAAGAGATCATTGAGCATTTCATTTGGTCCACTCAGTTATAAGAACAAAAAAGGAAAAAGCAAGCTATGGAAGGGATATGATCCTGTCTAGAGCTAAATATTTTCTCCTTCCAAAGCAGTTGTGGTAGCAATAGGGGTTTGAATATCATCTGTGCTATCTCCTCCACCCTTGACCACAGCCTTATGCTATAGACCTGTGTCATGAGGTCTTTCAGCCCATGGCACAGTCTGTTGGAAAGGTAACTGTGAAGAACTACTTGAATCTGGTTAGAATCATAGATCATAGGATAGTTTGGGTTGGAAGGGACCCTAAAGATCATCGAGTTCCAACTGCCCTGCCATGGGCAGGCACCTTTCACTAGACCAGGTTGCTCAAAGTCTCACCCAATCCAGCCTTAAATGCTTCCAGGGATGGGGCATCCATAGTTTTTTTGAGCAATCTTTTCTAGTGTCTCACCACCTTCATAGTAAAGGTCTTCCTAATATCTATTTTAAACCTACTCTATTTCAGTGTAAAGCCATTTCCCTTTGTTTCTGTCACTATATGCCCTTGTAAAAAGCTTCTCTCCATCTGTCTTGTAGGGTCCCTTCAGGTACTGGAGAAGGCTGCAATTAGGTCACCCCAAAGCCTTCTCTTCTCCAGACTGAACAATCCCAATCCTAGCTTTTCTTCAGAGGAGAGGTGCTCCATCTTGATGTCTCTGCTCTCCAACAGGTCGATGTCCTTTCAGTGCTGGATGCAGTACTCGAGGTGGGGTCTCACCAGACTGGAGTAGGGGTGTAAAATCACCTCTCTCGACCAGCTGGCCACACTGCATTTGATGCAGCCCAGGATATGTTTGGCTTTCTGGTCAGTAAATGCATATTGCTGTCTCATGTCCAGCCTTTCACCAACAAGCACCTTCAAATCTCTTTTGGCAGGGCTGCTCTCCATCTGTTCATCCACACCCTGTATTGATACTGGGAGCTGGTGCAACCCATGAGATTCCCATGGGCCCACTTCTCAAGCTCGTACAGGTCCCTCTGGATCAGTTGTGTCATCCTTCAGTTGTGTCAACCACAGCACTCAGCTTTGTGCCATCTGCAAATTAACTGAGGATGCACTTGATCCCTTTGTCTACATCGCTAATGAAGATAGTAAGTAACACTCAGCCCAGTATGGATCCCTGAGGGATCCCACTTGTCAGTGATATCCATCAGGACTATGAGCCATTGACCACTGCCTTCTGCTTGTGAGCAGTGAGAAGGATGTTGTGGGGGACCATGTCAGAGACCTTACACAAGTCCAGAGAGATAACATCTGTAGCCTTCCCTCATCCACTGATGGAGCTATGCCATCATAAAACACAACTTATTTGGCCAGGCAGGACTTGCTCTTGGTGAAGCCATACTGGATGTCTCAAATCACGTCCCTGTTTTCCATGTGCATTAGCATAACTTCTAGTAGGATCTGTCCTGTTATTTTCCCAGGCACAGAGGTGAGGTTGACAGGTCGGTAGTTCCCAGGGTTCTCCTTTTTACTCTTTTTAAAGATGGGTTCAATGTTTCCCTTTTTCCAGTCACCTGAGACTTCACCTGACTGCCACAATCGAATGGGAAGGGGAAATCCTCCCATACCTGCATCAACTCTGTCAAAAGTTTCAGAAATGCCAAAAAAAAAAAAAAAAGAAAACCTGATAAGCCTTTTTGTAAAAATTGTATTGATGTTCATATAGATACATACGCAGATTCTGGAGTCACAGTCAGAGGTGTGTGTTGTCATCCAGCTCTTGAGTTTGGATTCATAAGGGCCAACACAAAGGAAGAAGCTCTGACATAATCTGTCAGTTGGACATTGATTTTCTGTCTCAGGAAAGGCCACAAGCTGGAGGGTTAGAAAAGGATGAGGAAAAATAATTGCCGAACTTGGAATAATCTGACTTGAATTTAGTCTGATGCTCAGAGAAGGTTATAGGTAATGGAAAAATCATATCTCTCAAAACTCGTACATCCATTCAAACCCCCATTTAACCTGGTTTCAATTCCTCCCTGGCTAATCTGAGGAAAGCTGTCAGTCAAAGATGTCACATTAAAGTACACATTTTTAGATCTTTCAAGTACTGAAAAGTTGTCATGTTCTCATCGCCAGGTTGTTGGGATATTCTCTGGCTTAACTGCTTTCCTGAACAGGATTGCTTTATTGAATCAGGGCCACAGAAAACATCTGTCTCTGTAGCACAGGGGATGTCCTTCACAAAGCACATTATCAGGGAGGCCTTCATGAATAAAGCATTAAAGCAATGTTTTTTAATTTTTTTTTGCTATTAATTAGAGAAAACACACCATGAAATGAGGCCTGTATCATTATGTTGTAACTACTCATGATTGCTATCTTTTGTGCCCTTTAGATGGCAAAACTGCTTAAAATAATAGAATTAGGAAAGAAAAAGTCATCTTGCCCTTTCCTTGCCAGTGAAAGATTGTTTCCTGTACTTTCTAATGTCTCATCTAGATTAATTTTAAAAGACTCAAAGATTCAGCAATTCTCTTGTTTTCCTGGGAAGGAAAACCCTAAAGAGCTCCAAGTTAGAAAATGTTTCTAAAGCCTAGTTTAAATGTCCTCCTTCTGGGGTCTATTTACATTTAGACTTCTTCCTATACAGTGGCTTGAAGCAATGCTCTTATGATCTGAAAATGTATATAAATTTAAAAAAAAATTCATAGGACATTATGAACAACTATGGACTGCTGCCATTGATGCTCTCTGGATGCTGACTCTGAGACACCACAATATTGGGTTGATTCTCGCTTACTCTTGTCTTTATAACAATGATTATGTTGACATGAATGCATTTATATAAAAAAAATCCAGAAGTTAACAAATTAATATGCACCACTTTAGTAGAAAAACAGAGTCCGTTATGCTTGATTTTAATAAATTTTCTTCATATATTCAGCAATTGCTTATGTTGTGTTATGTTGTGCTATACGTTTCACTGGAATTTTATAACCCTAACAATTCAATTTCAAGACAAAAAATAATTCCAAAAATGTATAATTTTTTACCTATGATTCCATCCATGAAACCATTCTATAGACAGGAAGATGAAAAAACTACTAAGTACTTTCCTCTGATTAGACAGTCACGGCTGCGTCATATACTCTCAGAACAACTAGGTCTCTCATACTGGTTTCCTGTGTGAAGAGGAGACATGGGGGTAGATGCGTATGGAGCCTTCCTACATTTGGCAAGTCCATGCCTGGAGGAGAATGAACCACACAACCTGTGCACTGGCAGGACCCTGAGCCAGCCAAAACTAATGAAAAAGTCTCCAGAGACCTCAGGTCTCAGCACAGATCTCAAATCTTCTAAATTTGATGTTGTCATTGTACTCCCAGAGCCAGTTACATTACAATTTCTTTGCATATTTAGATGAACATACACCTGAAGTCTAAATATGACTGTGAAAAGCACCTGACTCAGATGTCCTATGGAGTATCATGAAGTCCAAGCAAAAATCTAATTCTGATTTACTTGATGTTTACCATGGTGGGGCTAATGAAAACTCCCCCTGAGTTCAGTGGGTCTAACCTAATGCATGTGGTACCAGACTGTTAGTTCAAAGTGAAGATTTTGTTCAAACTGTAGCTATACTAAAATTCAAAGTCTCCATTTTCAGTGATGCAACAATAATAGCTTGCAACTGTAAATCTTATAACTTTTCTAAAATAATATTTTTAAAAAATATGACCCACTGCACTAAATGTTTTATGTGTAGGGATTAGGGGGTTTTAAGAAGACTGGGCATTGAGGTTAGGTGCATCAGAAAAAGACTACTCTTACCTTGACAAGACAACAGACAAGATGCTTCTTCAATTTACATTAAACTTATAATGATGTAAGAATAACAACATCAGTGAAATCTCTATTGATTTGACAGGTGGAAGTAAAAGGAGAATCAGATAGTTCTTTATTTATTTTTTACAGTTTTTCTATCCAGTCAGACGTGTGCTGGCCACATTATATTACCATATGTGTGGAGAAATGGTTTTTAAAATAGCTAATGCTGTATTTGAGAAAATTTCACGTAGCATATGCCATTTAACATATACAGATTTTGTCCACACAATTATACAATTGGGTAAAGTATACAAAATCAAGTTGTATTTAAGATGATCTTTGGTTATAATCCAATGCAAATATTATTCTCCATGATTCCAGGAAGAGATTGAGTGTAAAGTAGTGACTTGTGCAGCATCTACCAACTGCTGACTAATTGCATGCCCGTCACTGTTGCATCCACATATACAATGTGAGTGAAAATTCAGAGGAGAACCACAATGCATAGCATACTTCAAACAGCAACAGTCATTTTGAGGCAAGTTATTATACATTTTTCCAGTGTTAATTTCACTCAGGTATTTTAATATCCTTGGGGATTTAGAGCATCATAGCACTGGGAACAAAGTACTGGACATGTGTCTAATGCAAATGAACAGGCAGAGACAAATATATATGCACAGACCGCACAACTTTTTCAAATTTATTTCTCTACTAAGTATAAAATTAGGGGAAAAACTACACTATACTACTCTTTATGTATCCTGTCTATCAGCAAATGGTTTATAAGACAGGATGCTGGGAATGTTGTACGTTATCACTGGGGAAAATAATTAGAGCAACCACAATGTATATATAGCCAGAGAGATGTCTTGGAAAAACATTTCCTATAATTGCACTGTGACAAAATGTGCAGTTGAATATATTATGCACATGGTGAAAACTACATCACAATTAATGGTGTGTCTCTAACATAATTAATTCTTAATGTTTTTAAATAGTTTAGAAAAAAAGACACCTCTCACTGAGCACTTCATGTTTTAATATTGGTAGACAACAATTCTCAATTATTTTCATAAGCCAGGCACTCTTGGTGCTGGCAAAAAACTTCTGCCTACATTCAAGATACCTCTTCCTGATCTCATTTTAAGTTGCAAGTTAAAACTGAGATGTTAAGATAACAGATTAAGAACAGATTAAATTCTCCAATTTAATCGAGTCATTTTGCTGAAAAAGATGTCTGTATTTAGGGAAACGGAGGTTGATTTCCCCTCTTTGCTATATTTGGTATCCTTGTGCATGAAAGCCATGTTGTTGAGTGTCTCTTTAATCATAGCAAGTGGATTATTTTTGTGGTAGTTTATGCTTTTAAACCTATCCTAAAACCAGGACATTTTCTATTGCTAATTGAAAGGCAAGTTGTGTTATTTTTAGTTCCTCCACACCTGGAAGAGAGCCAGGGACAGTCAGATACAGGCAGTTGTCACCCAAGTGAATGCTAAACCAGTATCTCAACACTGTATGAATAGTTGCTGTTTGAAAGGACATGTCCCTTGAACTTGTATTAGTATATGAATATCCCAATAGTTTATAATCTTCTCCACTATTTAAAGACCTACTGATATTCATAGCCATTGAATGCCTCTTCCACATCCTGACCACACACATAGCGAGGCTAATTACTCTTGAGGAACTTAAATTCCCACTTCAATTTCAACAGGACTGCACTTAATTTCTGTTCAAATCTCTTATACAGCAACAGTGTTCGCTGCAGAGGATATCAGAACACAGTCCTTCGAGGAACTTTCTGGACCATTAAGTCGATTCCCCTGTTACTGAAAACAAACACATCGTATAATTTCTTTCATACACTCTTCAAGCTCCAACATAAAAGTTGTTGGGTTTTGGCCTCTGTTTTTCAACTGGAAAATATTCCAAAATGCACTTGCTCTAAGAATGAGGAGGTGCCTTCTAATTTCCAGCTTAAACTTGTTTCTTCTCAGTTTATACCCACTGTGAAATGTGAAAATATTTTAATTTAGCTTAAATTACTTTTCTCCCTGGTGCTTTCCCTTGCACCCTTCCCTTTATCTTCATTTCACCAGACTGAGCAAGACAATCTCTTCTTCCATCCTCTTCTAGGGACAATGATGCTTCTTTCAAACATGCTTGGGTCCTTGTCTGCATCTGCCAGTCTTTCAAATGGCTTTTCTAAAGCCAGAAGTTGAGAAGAGATCTAGCCAAAGCCCTACAGGGTGAGGCTAGTATTTTTTGTCCCCATTCGAAATATGATAAATTCTAGGACAGCATTTGTCTTTTCATGGTCACATCACACTGATGGTTCTCAGTCAATCCAAAAGTTAAAAAGGCTGTTTCTCAACTCTTTTATGAATGAATGAGCTCTGAGCCTCTAGTAGATTTTTTTTTCATTAATTTTATGAATGTATTTAATCCCATTCTCATTTGGACTCTTAGACCCTGCTCTCTCCAAAAGATGTGTATTGGCAATGCCTCGAAACCCCACCTATCAGTACATTTTTTCAGTACCCTATTCATATTTGCATCAAGTCACTGAGAAAGTACTAAACAAAATCAGCTTGATTACCAGTTTGGTTTCATCCCTTTCCTTTTCCCTGCAGCTGTCCATCCTCACGTCTCCTGTAACCTACTTGACAATGCCATTCCTGATTCCTCTCATTATGACAAGTAAAGGTTGCCCATTTGTTTCCAAGGCATATTTTTCTGAAATCTTGAGAGGTAGTATTTTCTACACCATTTTTGAGAAAAACATAAAAGTTCACTGTGATCTACCTTTGTTAACCTATTATTTATATTTTGTTGTGTTTAATTTATCTCCTAGTACTCCTGCAGGAACTCCTTCAAAACCTGCTGCAGGACCTTACACACAGTTTTGGTCAACCTTTTATGTCTATGGCTGCCTAGATACCTTTTCCTACACTTAGGTAAAGCTGTTTTCCTTGCTACTCTCCTGGCCTGTCATGACAATCCTCACTCCACCCAAGCATGCCACGAAGCTCACAGTTCTCAACAGCACATCTTACAGTTGCTTGGGATGGAAACAAGTTATATGTTCTACTCAAGACGAACCTTCAAGCTGAATTAGCACTTAGATGCCACATTCCCACTGATTTCTTCCCATTTGTCCTCATGGCCAATACTGTGGTCCTTCCTGAACACTGGGGCAAAGGATTTATCACATATCAGTTAGTTCTCACATTATTCACACTGTTTTTTCCTTCCACATCAATAATTGCCTTGTGAAGCAGTTATTTTTTCAGCTCCTATAAATTCCCTACTTATTCCAAATATTCTTCCTGAGTCAGTAGTTCCCTCTGCCATATCTGAAACACATCCTTACATAATTTTCCTCATTGCTTGTGGTACTTTGATATATTCCTCAGCATCTTTGACCTGAAGCAATTTCAAACCTTTTCCACTTTGAAGACCCCGAGCAACTCAGCCCCAGCTGTCTCTCCTAACCAGTCCTTTCAATTTATGAAAGTTTGATCCACTGAAATCTGAAATCTTAATTAGAGAACTTCCTTTCTGTTCATCCTTCCATTTAAACTGAGTCAGCTCAAGACCACTCATGTTAAACAACAAGCAAGTCTCATCCAAAAAGTGATTGAACTTTATTAGTGGATGAAGTGACTGTCTGCAGTACACAGAGACAAATCCTGAAACCTTTCCTTTGCCCTCTTTACTCTGGCATAAGTTTGCTGAAATCAATGGGAGTTTTATGCAATTAAAGGATTTGGCCTACAGTTTGTAGTTCCCTTTGAAATCCCTTAGTATGAAAAGTGCTACACAAACACATTATTATTTTACTTTCTTTTTATAAAGCACAAAATATTATTGGGCATTGAAAGTTTATGGAAACTTGAAGCAAATTAGATTTGGTATTGACCTTTTCTCCATCATAGGAGTTCCTAGGATAACACAGATATCATGTGCAATGAAAGTAATGTTGTGAGCACAGTTGTTTTGTAAAATAAAGATAAAAAGAAACAATTACCTAATTTGATATGGGATCTTTTTTTTTTCTTTATCTTATGCTACAGTTTGCAACTTATTGACTTATCCAGTGCCAGATAGGGTTTTTTGCCTTCTACAAAACCAGTTTTCACTTACATATACTGCTGGGAAGCATTATTTGAAATTATGAAGTGTAGGAAGTAGAGCCAACAAGAACATTTTACATAGTTAGCAAGTACACCCTGACTTCTCTTTTGCAATTTACTTACAGACTTACCTTGATTGTTCTTGGGCTAATATGCACAATTTGGAAAACTGAACTAGCCTTCTATAATGTTCAAACACAATCCCATAAATTGAATCAGTTGTGAAAGTAACTTTTACCTCAAGACCCCACAATGAGGTATCTATTACCAGGAGCTCTAAGCAAATGTTCTTTTAATTAGCTACATTTATCTTTAATGCCTGTTTTGACAGAAACTCTAACATAAACATACATTACAAATACAGAAAATCCAGCTCAAAGTATGGTTAATTTTTATGTTTGACAGAGCCATTTGGAAAAAATAACTGTGACCTTTTTGGAGCTTGGGGGAAAAAACCCTCTTAATGTGGTGTCATTATAACACAGTTTCAGAAATCAAGAAGAAATAGTGGCATCTGTTGCTAAAGTACAATAACAATTCTTAAACTATTCCTTAAAAGTGGCAATAAAACCCTAAAATGACCTCTGGGCCTTATGTTGAAGCAGCTGAAAAATCATGCTAAATAATTTCTGTAAGGACAACAGTAATTATAAACCTGATTAAAGTTTACCTATGTTTCATTCCTAGAGTGTCTGAAATGAGGACTGTGAAACCAGATGGTTACAGAGCACACATGATGGATATAGTTCATCAAGCATGTCCGTTGCCATGGGAACAACAGGAATAACATTATCGTTAGTGTCTATTTCTTAAAAAAACTGTTCATATAAGTGCTGCTGCCAATCTAAGCAAAATCCATACGAATATGTAAGTATCAGCTCAAAAAAATAGGTCTGCTTTTCCCCATCCTGGAGCAAGTGTGCTGGACATCACTGAGTGTTGCAGGAATGACAGCAACCTGTGTCCTCTCCTTGGTCCAAGCCATGCTGCCTCTCAACATTCTTTCTTTGGTTTTGGGGCTTTTTATTGCCTTTTTTTTTTCTTTTTTTGATGTTATTTCATTTGGGTTACAATTTTAAGCTATTGTATTCAAACAATTCAATTGTTACCTGAATGGGTAAACAAATCAGGTGATAAAAATGTCTTCCTTTCCCTGTTACCAATGAAAGGAACCAGAGAAAGAGCAGAAGACAGAGAGTTTGAAAAAGACATGAGACAATACAGATGTGTTTTATGGGTCATCATAACCCTGCAAATGAGCATGTGGGTTAGAAAACCATAAATCTGAAGTGGTATAAGGGAATGTGTGCACATAGAGATGGTAGACAGAACTGACACCACAGTAACCTGAAATGCTCTATCTTCACCCTCTCTGTTAGGGATACTTGATGTTTAAAAAAAAAACAAAAACAAAACCCCACACCAAACAAACAAACAAAAAAAAAAAAAAAAACACACAAAAAAAAAAAAAAAAACACACAAAAAAAAAAAAAAAAACACACAAAAAAAAAAAAAAAAACACACAAAAAAAAAAAAAAAAACACACAAAAAAAAAAAAAACAAAAAAAAAAAACCACAAGAAAACACACCACCACCAACCACAAATGTGTCATTCTTAGGCTTTCCCTCTTGTCCCATTTCAACAGGAGATAATGGTATATGAAACAAGTCATACCCAGCCCTCCAAAAGCCATGAAATACTTTTTCAAGTTTTCAAAAGCCAGGCATACTTTCTGGTTTACACTCAACTCAGAAATGTATGAGACATATCAATGATCTGAAACAACTTTTTGAATCCAGTGATTGTAGAAGACTGTGGCAGTTTAAAAGAATCTCCAATATTTGATCTGCTTGTTCAAGTCAGTCCAACAAAAAGGTTCATGAGGCAAAGGGTAAACTTGTCCCTAGGAAAGTACATGGCAATAATCCTATTGGTCCCAGTGGGGAGTGGTTAACCTAATTCCCTCTCCTTCACAAAGTACACCTAGCAGTCCATCCCACAACACGTATATGCAGGTTAAAGCATTTTAGTCACAGGATTGTCTCACCATGTGTTCCCACAGCCAACAAGGTCAATGATGTGTTATGCCACACAGTCACTAGATCAAGAGTCCTTGCCAAAACTTGTGAAAACATTCCTGGAACCATGTGAATATGATAGGTGTCTTTGTTCTATGCAATATACACATCTATGAAAAAATTGCCTCTAACAAAAAGTAGAGGATTTGAAGATGTCATGCTGAGTAAGACCGACTGCTTAAGAATTTCACGCCTCGGGAAGCCAGTGTGGAATATGCATCATGGTCGCTGTGGCTTGCAGAGGGAACACAAGGGAGGGTCGCATTGCAGAGACCCATACCAAGGGAGCTGGACATAAAACAGCCACAGCTGCATGCATTACCTAAGAACATGCCCAAATCATTTGTGCCTTGGTGGCATCAGCATATCAGAAATACAGCCTTATACGGGCAGTAGCTGGGACTGCTCCTCAAGTTCATCATTTCGCATAGAGCCTCTGAGTCTGTGACAGGGACACAACAGCCACAGACGGCTGAAATTTCTGCTGAACTGCAGATATTCTCACCTGAGGGATATCACATTACTTTGGTGCTTTCCATTTTCATGTTCAAAGTTCTGCATACCTGTGCCCTGACCCTTACCTAAGTCCAGTGTCTTATCATATTCCCTCCCCATCCTCCACTGAGGCCACTGAGGTTTTTAAACTAATTCCCTTACACTTCTCACTCATGGAGAGGATTTTATTTTTACAGGTCAATATTTGGGTCCCCTGGTTTTATAAAGGGGATGTTTTCCCTAGTATGAAAGTTGCCTAGAGCTATTAAAACAAAGCACAACATACTGTGCAAAATGCAGTGTGGTAGTGTTGTCCTTCTTGCACAAATTAACATACAGCACATTTTCCAAGGCATGGTATGTTGAGTAACCATCCTAGAGCAGGCCAGAAACTCCCACAACACACACCTTTGTTTTGCAAAGAAACTTTGTCAGAATGCCCATTTGTCTCATGTTTTGCAGCTGGCATACAGGACAACCAAATTTATGCATTTTTTTCCGGGACAGAATCTTATTTGACTTGGGAAAAATATCTGTGAAGATCTCACTACTTGTGTCGCATTACTCTTATTTCTGTGTTGCTGAATAAGCAGGGTTGTTCACCTGCTGCCTCATACATAAAAATTGTCTTCATATGACTGGGTGAGAGAGGCTCCAGAACAACTTTTAATATGGAACATACACTCCCTCAATAACTGGCTTTGTTTTCTGAAACATCTGTAACCTGGGGCCCAATCACCCTATACACGACAGGAGCACCGCTGAAGCCAAACCCACCACCTGAATGTATCTTCCACATCCCTGTATTGCCCCTCCTGGTTTTGTTTTGCCTCTGACACAAATTTGTCAGTCAGTTGGGGTTCTCAGCTTCCCATGGACTCACCCCAAGCCTTCCAGAGGAGCACAGCCTTTCCAAGAAAGTGGTATGCACACATCACACACAGTTCTTCACATTCTCCCTTCTTTGGCTCCCCAGAAAGCAGAAACCCCGTGAATTTGCTTTGCCATGTGTTTATGTAGTTTTTAAATTTAGTATTTGCTGTGTTTTCTGCTCTCATTAGAAAAAAGAGTTCAAAGAAATGAGCTTTTCCTTGGATCAGAAAGTTGTGCTGCAAACAACTAGGGAAAATTTTGGTCCCAATAAATATGTCCTGCAGTTATTAAGGGGAGGTAAATAGACCAGACAGAAAAGGACTGGAAACAACAGAATTGAGCAGCTGCATGCACTGCATTAAAACATGTTTATCATCTGGCCTACTTGGAGTTGTATTTTACATTGTGAATGTATTATATTTTGGCTTAGTAAATGTGAATTCTCGTGTTCTTCCAAAGTTTTAAGTAAGTCCAGATACGCTTCCCACACATTTCCTCATGATCTTGAGTTGTGCTTTTTAACTACTACATCAATGATTAATTTCAAAATATATGTGAACAAATTAGTCCTTGTCAGGTGCATTTATCATATCAAAATCCCTTTGCTGAGACAAGAAGTAGAGACCTCTAAGTCTGAAAATAAACTGCATTCTCACCAGTAAATACTGAATGCCATAAAACAGAACCACAAATTAAATGAACAGAAGATAGAAGTAGAAATTCATGTTGTTACAGAATTTGAGAAAAAAAATACTTACATTAGTTTAAAATATACTGACATATACACAGGGAATACAAAAGTGCTATTTCCCTCTGCTTTTTGGAGGTCCCCTGTACTACTACAGGTGAGATTTTTCTTTCCTCTCCCAAACTGCAAAATAGTGTGCCCAGCAGGAGCAGGGCAGGGATTCTTGCCCTGTCCTCAGCACTGGTGAGGAACTCTCACACTCTGTGTCTAGTTCTGGGCCCCTCAATTCAGGAAAGACATTGAGGGGCTGGAGCAAGTACAGAAAAAGGTAACTCCAAAGCTGGTGAAGGGTCTGGAGGGTAAATCATATCAGAGCTGGGTTTGTTTAGCCTGGAGAAAAGGAGTTTCAGGGGAGACCTTCGTACTCACTAAAACTACCTGAAAGGTTGTAGCAAGGTGAGGGTCAGCCTCTTCTCCCAGGCCACTACTGACAAGACAAGAGGAAATGGCCTCAAGACGTGCCAGAGTAGGTTCAGATTGGACATCAGGAAAATGTCCAACCCTGAAAGGGTTGTTGAGCATTGGAACAGACTGTCCAGGGAATATGCACTGCCAGATAGAAGTCACTGTCCCTGGAAGTGTTTAAGAAAAAAATGAAGTGCCGTGTTAACAACGTGGTGTTTGGTCAAAGGTTGGACTCTATGATCTTGGAGGTCTTTTCCAACCTTGATGAATCTATGATTCTGAGGAGAACAGGCATCTCCATTTTGTCCCAGGCAGGCCAGCTGCTCTTCTGATTTCTCCTCCAGTGTCAGGCGGGCCTGGGAGAGGGGGAAGGCAAGGCAAGGCAAGGTTCCTTTTTTGCTGATATGAGAAAACAGTTAATGAAAATAGTATTTTTCTAAAGGCAAAATCCTGCTCAGCAGAACAAAAGTATTTATGACACTCCTTTTATAATTGTTAACAAAAATTATTTTTAAAGTTAGACACAAATTTTTCTACAAGACCTAGTACCTTTGAAATTACCTTGAAGTTCTTTAATGTAATTAGCTTTCAGACATTATTTCTATGTGTTAAAAATGTACTGTTAAGAGCTAGAAACCTGAGAACTCACTGAACTGCAGAGTAGGCTTGAAGAATTAAATGAATGTGCACAGAGAGGATTATGTATTACCAAAAGGAAGGTCCCCAGATCTGGGAACCAGTTTACTGATTCTTGTCAACTGAAATGAGATCAATTTTCCTTTTTGTTCTTTCCTTCTTTTTTCCTTTTCTGTGTTTTTGTTTGTTTGTTTGTTTTAAATCTCCAGGAAAGGAATTCTGATCCTGAACTATTTGTAGAAGAAGGTAATTCAGTGAAAGGAGATGAAGTAGGTCTAAAAAAAAAAACAAAAATTATAGACTTTCTAAACTGCAGAGTCACCCATGTTAAGGAATGATGAAGTCCTTTCCAAAAACCCGATCTGACCAGCCAGGCTGTTTGCCAAGGGTCAATTTACAACTGCCACACAAGGATCATTTTAATTACACTGTCCAGACAGGCCTCAAAAGGCCCACTTTCCTATTTGTTTATTTGAGAGCGTGTCACATACATTGGCTGATCACTACTTTCCTCAGCCATTTCCAAAAACCCATGGGGAAGAAGAGGGAAAGCTGTCAATGCTCACTTCTGAAAAGCTAGAAAGACATGAATGTATGAAGATAGCTGGATGCCCCTTGAAGAAGTGACAGAAAATTGGTGAAATGCATCTGGAATGGATGTGCTGCTCCAGGATGGTAGAAGCAGGTCAGGCTGGGGGCAGCGGGGTTGGCCAGCTCCTGCAACAGTGCACAAGATGGACAAGCAGAGGGCACAGCTGGACCCTGCCCTGGCATGGCAGCACAGCCCTGACCATGACCCTGCTCCTTCCACCTGCCCACGGGCCGGGACTGGCATGTCACACATGTCTGTGCCCGGTGCAGCGGCCACCCAGCTCTGCTCAGGCAAACGAGAGGAAGCAGGTTTTCCAGTGGGGTGATCCAACTTACATGCATCTTACGCTGCATTATACAAGGAATAAGTTTGACTCTTTGATTTCCTGATTGTAAATTTTACTCCTGCTGACAGAAAGAGTAATTGTTGTGATCAGAATAAAATTGATTGCTTAAAACATTGAAGCTGACTTTTGTTCCACTACACAATGTATACATTCCTGAAAAATGAGGTTTAAAGCAATAGATATGGTATTGGTGTTTACCAGAACTATCTTTGAAATTCTTTGTAGTGCCAAAGCATACAGAGGGTTCATTTACTGTGTTGGAAGACTGAATGCAAAGGGGTTGTTTCTGTAAAAATAAAATATATGTATGTTTTTATTTCCTGTTCTCTTACATAATCTTGATATTAGTTTGAAACTTTCCAGGCATTATGTAGGTGATAAAGGGAGAAGAAAAGTTATTTCTAGAAACCTGAGCACTTCTAATTTCTTCTGGTTTTAAACTAAACGTGCCAGCTTAAGCAGAAAGGTGTAACCACACTCCGCTTCAGGGACAGGATAGCAGTCGGGCCAAAAAATGAAAATAAAGGTCAAAGCAATTTCCATAAGGAGATGCAGCCAAAGGCCACGAATCCATTCACAGAGACACTCGCCGTGCAGTATCAGAAGGGATAGCACGGATCATGTTGTAAAGGGAAAAGATGTTCCCAGAAGAAATCAGATGGGGGGCTGTTCACCAGCTTGCCTTGCGTGCCTCTCCTGTGGGTTTAATCACACCCCTCCAGATCTGCTTGCTCCCACACAACGTTGTATGGAAGTAGGGATGCAGCCCCATGCTTTCAGCTGTTCCTTGTCACGGCGGGGCAGCTGCCCCCACGGTTTGCTCCCAGCCCTCCTCTGTTCCTCCATCCACTGACATTGCTATTAATATATACTCTGGTGCAAATCAGCACTGCATACTCCACACATACTATCTGAATTTGATATAAGATCAAACCTTTGGGGGTTAATCAACTGCTCAAGTGAAAAAAGGTTATTTTGATTAAGGTTTGGTAGGCTGCGTTCAGATGAATATTGCTGTAGATGCAGAGAAATGGGATAATAATTCCCTGTGCAGTCAAATACTTCACTTCCCTAGGTCCGCCCCTTGGCTAGCTGGCCACCCTTCCCCATCCCTTCCCACACTGCACACATTGCACGAGTTTGTCACCACTAGAGTCGATAAGAAGGAAGACTGTCACGCAGTAGTTTCTCCTTCCAGCCTCTTTCCCAGAAACTGTGTCAGCTGAATAAACATTCCTCTCTGCTCAAGAAATGAGGAATGAGCTCACTACAGGGTTGATAAGGTTGGAATCCTCCTCCCCAACCCAAACCTGCTCACAGGCGGGGGCAGACTCATGCCCCTGAAGGCCTTCAGCCTTCTGCTATCTCTCTCCATGCTCATCTATAGCCATACAGCAAGAAGAGCCACTGGCAAGCTAATTCCATATATTCAGCCCTGTATCACCTGGCCCTGGTATTATTTAAAATGCCTGAAGATCATTTCTGATGTACAATAGTAACCTAGCCTTATTCAAGCACTTACTCAGCTCACCTTATTTAAGGGTTGTTACCCCATAGTTATCCTATACAGTATTTATTATAATTATTATTCAATCAGTATAATTTTACAGTGTGTTGGATTTACATCCTTAAGAACATTGGGAAGGAGTAGGAAGAAATTTAGACCAGTACTAAAGACTCATGAAAATCCTCCTACTACCTTTTCCAAAGTAACCCAAAAGAAAGCTCAGTCTAATAATATTTGGGGTGTTTCTTGTGGAAAAATGTGGAAGTATCTGAATAATTTAATATTTACAATGACCCTCTGAAAACCTTAAAAATAGCTCACTCTGTGGACTAAATCTAAACGGCATTACACAGCCTTATAAAAACAGATAGAGCATCACTTCAAGGGAATGTATAAACACAGAACCAATTTCTCTCTTTCTGTAGGGAAAACTGGCAAAGGGGAAAGTCATTGTAAAATATAAGCCTGGCTGAAGAAACTGCGGTTTTACCACAGGGAGTGACTGAGATTAATGGGCACAAACAAGGGGACAACATGGATAAGCAGTGAGCTGCAAAGACAGGACATCTCTACACAGCCACAGCTGCTCCAGTCTGGGCAGTCCAGGGGGAGAGACGCTGCAAAGAGCCTGGGTCTTGCTTACAAAATATCCTTTGCACAATTCTCTCTATGGGATGAAGCACCAGCCTGCATGAATGTCTTGTAAACACACAGGTCTTGATGCCATTCCCTCCTCCCGGTTTTCCAGCCTCTGAGAGCAGCCATCTGCAGTGACTGTTCATTGAGTTCCAAATATTACTTCCACAAATGCCATACCCTTTATACAGCCTTCACATAATTAATATTTTGCTGTGTTCCTCTGTATTGTCTATGCTGTGACAGCCTGTGTGCAGGACTGCTCCACCTGCAAAGGTTGGAAATGCAGGACAAAAACGTAGCTACCTTTATTCTGAAACGGACATTTATCGTGCATTTGAGCCACCTCCACACTGCTGTCCATTTGCTTTCACAAGTACATCAGTAAAGTATAATTCAAATGAAGTACTACACAGAACTGTTTTAACAGGCTTAAACTCTGAAGTCCCCAGGCCTATTTTATTAATTCTCCAGAGACTTATAATGATGCCACTCAGAGGACCTTAGCCTATAGGAGAAAGGTATGTTAATCTTTTTATTGTTATAGAGAGAAATGAAAATACATGGATTATTGCACTTGCCTCATAACTGTGCATGGTTACATGAAAAAAAAAAAAAAAGACAATTAAAATGAAGTCATCCTTTTTATAGTGTGACTACCAGAATACATTTATGTGAGTAACTACTATTTGGAACACATTTAAAATACTACAAAATTCTTAGACGGCTGTTTCAACATACTGTATTAATCAAGTCAGGCGTAATTGTATGATGTCCCAAAAGTCAAACTTTTCCTTAAGTTTCCTGACCTTGACCTGAAGAAAATGTTATAACAAAATTTCAGATTGGGTTTCTTTAAGGCAACAGTTCCTCTTACCTAAACATACCCTTGAAATAGAGAGAAAGAGCTTGCTGATAAATGTTTCAACACCATACTTTATTAAAACAAGTTATTTCTGTTGTTTACTATGTGGTTAGGCCATGATGAAAAGCAGATCTTCACCAATACATTTTTGTGCAAATTCCTTACCTTTCTGTTTACAAAAGAAAGTGAAGTACCTTTCAGTGGTATTTGTCACAGAGCACTAGCAGCCAACAATGCACACTGTCAACTGCTTAAGGTTTCACTTCCTAATTAACTTTCCTAGAAGCAAAAGAACTGTCTGAAAACACAAAGCTCTCACATTTACCCTCCTGCCACTCCATCCTATTCATCCCTGGCCCCACGGCTGCGGCCACCAAGAGCAACAAAGTCCTGAAGGAGGGTCCCCACAGCCCAAAACATCAAGGGGGTAACCTGAGCAGCCTGACTACAGAGAAAATTAGTTATCTGCTTTAGTGGGGGATTTTTTAAGAGATTACGACTCAATTGCAATTTCACCACAGACTCCTTGATGCTAATGTTTTTTTAAAACAACATATTTCTCTTTTTCTTTTTGCCTTATATAAAATCCCATTCAAATTCCATGGTTTCTTTTTAGGCTTGTTGAGTGAATGCACTCTCCTCAGGTACAAATCATCTTTTGTTCTACCAAATAGCAAAAATACTAAACATAGCTGAAATTGTTGTGGGGGGTGTAAAGATCTACTTGAATGTGATCAACAGAAAAAACAGTAATCCATGGATCAGCTCACAAGTATTGTTATGCTTTTCAATTACAAAACAGTTTTAGTTTGAATACTTCAAACTGCCATCCAGTACAAAACTAAATATGAATCTGATCTATTTCAAACACAGTCCCCTATTTCTTCCCATTGTTACTTGTGGATCAACTCTTGAGCATCATGTATGTCTTTTGGAGCACAACTGGTTTACCTAAAGCAAAGTTTTGCGATAATTATCAAAGCATGAACAAGGTGAAAAGTGCTGGACACAGATGTTGAACACAAATGATACTTCACCAAGTTTCTACAAATAAGTTCTGGTTAAATCATCTCCTAACAATGTGCCCCATCTTCTGCTGTTTGCTGACCCTTAGGCTGGACTGGGCTTTTATTACTCTTACCATTGTTTAAAAATAACATTCATATAAGTCTCAAAGGCACAGAAAACCGACATGTTTTGATTTTTCCACTATAAGTTTCTTTCATGTCAGGATCATGGTAAATTATTAATTGCATTATACCTTGAATATCTCCAGATGATTGCAGATTGTGAAGCTCTTCTAAACACAGGCTTGCAAGCTGATCGACCCAGCACACATTCTGGTAGCTAAATTGCAAAATGACAGATTCATCAACTGAATGAGCTGCTATCAGATAATATTAGCTGGCAGATGTCTCCAAAGAAATAGTCGACATCTGCAGAGCTCTGGTAATTAACTGTTTACAGGTCCAACACCTGCCCCAGTGATAGTATTTATTTCACAAATCATTTTAATGGCCATTTTCTCCAGCACACAAAATACTTAGCCTCCAAGGTAAAAAGTTCAGCGCCAGCCAAGTCTTCACTGCAGCGTACAAAGCAGAAAGGGAAGAAAGGGAGACAAAGAGCTATAGAGCCGGGTGTTGAGTGATTTCCCTGCCTCCCACCGCCACCCAGGTGAGTTGGGACACATGGAGGGGGATGGCAGCGGGGCAGCCCAGCCCCAGCACCTGGTACTCGGCTGGCAGCCAGCACCAGCCACCAAGCCTCTCGCCTGCTAAGGAGCTCCTCAGTATTTACAAACAACCAGCAGGGCTCTTTCACACACTGGGGAGAGAAGGCCAGTGGTGGCACCAGGCTCTGCCCGTGGCAGGTCTCAGCTTCCCTCTCCCCACCGTGCTCTCAGGAGTGAGCTGTGCCCGGGCGATGCCTGCTCAGCCGCTCATAACAGAGACACTTCTACAGTAGAAGAGGCAATGACACTAATAACCACTAATCCTCTCAAAGGCTTTCTGGTCCCTTGCCAGGTCAGCTTTAATCAGCTGTGAACGATAAAAAGGGAAAACTTTGAAGGACTGAGTTATATGACACAGCAAGCCTTACAAATGTATCAAGTCCAGTCCCCTAAAACCAGGCAGGACAGCTGCTTAAATAGCTGTGTGCTCACAGAGAGCACAGACCATCTGCTTAGGAAAACAAGACTGGCAAGTTATCGTGCAAGTAACAATCTGATTTTTTGTATGTTTGTCTCACTAAATAGCCATGTTTCAAGTCATCAAACCCCCAGGCAGGAGGATTTAGATTCCCAGTGATGTCAAATATGAGGTAGATACACTGTGCTCTAAGCTCCTTTTCTCCTGCAGACTCATGAGCATAAAAGTGGTCATAAGCTGCTCAAACACAATGCATCAATGCCACTTAGCAGCAGCTTCTGGCCTTAGGTACCCCAGGTAATCAACAGTCCAGAAACATAGTGAAGATTAATAACATGATTCCTTTCCATAATAAAATAATATTTATATAAGAAAATACAATAAATGTATTAACAGTAGGAAATCCCATTTTCACTGGGACAAGTTCAGATGTTACTCCCTAACTGCAAACTACAGAATGCAAAGTGCAGTGGATACCACTGAAATCAAGCTATTAAATCAATGGAGGCATTTCCTATTTTGAGATTTTCAAGACAAGGATCATAAAATCACAGAGTATGCTGAGTTGGAAGGGACCCACAAGGATCATCAGGTCCAACTCTGAACCATGCACAGGACCATTCCCAAGAGTCACACCATGCGCCTTAGAGCATCATCCAAATGCTTCTTGAACTCTGTCGGGCTAAGTGCTGTGACCACTTCCCTGGGGAGCCTGTACCAGTGCTCAAGCACCCCCTGGGTGAAGAAGCTTTTTCTAATATCCAACCTAAATCTCCCCTGACTCCACTTCAGGACATTTCCTCAGGTCTCCACAGAGAAGAGATCAGTGCCTGCCCCTCCTCTTCCTCTCACAAGGAAGTTGTAACTGCAGTGAGGTCTCCCCTCAGTCCCCTCTTCTCCAGGCTGAACAGACCAAGTGCCCTCAGCCGCTCCTCATACAGCTCCCCCTCAAGGCCCTTTACCATCCTTGTTGCCCTCCTTTGGACACTCTCTAACAGCTCAATATCTTTATTTTACTGTGGTGCCAAAAACTGCACACAGTATTCAAGATGAGGTTTCCCCAGTGCAGAGCAGAGTGGGACAACCCCCTCCCTTGACTGGCTGGCCATGCTGTGCCTGATGTCCCGCAGGGCAGTTCATAGTTGTTAGGGTAAGCAGGAAAAACCACAGAAGTGAAAAGCTTACTGGGCAGCCCACTGAACACACATTTTACACTTTCTCAGTTCAGGAGCTTCCTTCAGTCCATTTTTAAATAAGGAATTTAAAAATTTCTGTATCTGCAGGGTCATGTTTTTGAGAGCACGTGAGTTACGTGAGAGCGCATGAAGTAAGATATGTCTCCTGCCATGGTAAAAAGCCTGAAAAATACTCATGAGCCCCTTGAAATTCAGCTGTTAGGATTTATCTTCTTGGCAAATTTGAGAAGTTTCTGTCTTTTTTAAAAACACTAATTCTCACAGAGGTACAGTTCACATTTGCTTACATAGCAGTTGCATGCAGACAGTGTCCACAGCCTTCTCCCTCACGAGCAGCAGATAACACTGCTGCAATACCCAGATATAGACATGTAGCACCATGCTATGATTTCACAAGGAAAAATTTGATGTAAAAAAAGCTATGCCTGGCAAGGCAGTATACACAGATTATTACAGATTTGTAACAGCTCGCTGGACACCACACTACACACAGAAAAAGATTATCCTTGCTCATATGAGTTTATACTTTAAACAGGCAACTTGGCATAGGAGGGCTGCTTTGTGTCCTGAAACACCTTGCTTTCCCTCCCTCACTCCAGCCTGCCACTGGTGTTTTGCAGACCTCTAACTAAACCTGGCTGGTATAGATATCCCTTTGAAAAATTCCAGGTGTTCAGCAAAAAGATGCAAAGAACTTACTTTTATTGGTTAAACCACAGAATGTTCAGATTAGACAGTGCACCTCTATTTCTATAGAAGAGCTGCAGCACTGGAGTCTGACACACATTTTCTGATCTGAACATCAGGCTCCACCTCTCTTGTGCATTTCCTCAAAGGCCCCTTCTTCCAGGCTGCAGCTAGACAAAGAGAGGGTTTTTCCATTTTATGGGATATTGAGCTCCAGCTGAAATATGAAATGCACATTTAGAACTTCCAGCTTTTTTTTGGCAAGGGGAAAAATCAGAATGTTTCCATCTGTAATGAAACAGAGCATCTAAGCATCAATCCTGAACTGTCTAAGCCTTGGCACAGTTTACAATCAGGGTCAAGCCAGGGACTCAAGTAGGTCCCAGGTTACCAACAGGTGGGCACTCTTGGCAGGTGCCTCTGCAATGCCTGGTACTGCTAGCCCATCCTTACAAAAACAGACAGGCAGGAGCATCACAGTGCTCCCACCCCTGGCTTCAGCAGGGCATTTGATGCCCCCTTGCTTTCTCCCCATTCCATACTGTTGCTTTTGAGTTATCTTAAGTTTTTCCACTAATGTTTTAGCATTTCCTAGAGGGTGCTGGGGAGACAGAAGAAGGGTGAGTATATCCAGATGCTCATATGAGCTTTTCAAGACACAGTCTTTAGTGCTTGGGCTCTGCACTGGTGGGAGGAAGGGAAACCAAACCCCAATATTCTGTTACTGTCGTAAACTCCTCCAATTCTCCCACTTTCAATACTTCTAAAATTAGGGTCATGCACCATTGCCTCACTATATCCCTTTTCACTCTGCTCTTTATAGATATTCTATATGAGGCTAGTCTACAGTTTCTGTCATCATTAGAGGATTTCATGACAAATGGGCTATAAGCCTGAACCTTTAATCCTTCCTATTCATGCAAGCATGGAGACCCCAGGGAGTGCCCGCATTATATTCTCACAGATGAGATCCTCTCAGTGTGAATCTCTTTCCTCTGAGGATGTTCAACATCCACCTCACCAATGGTAACTTTCTGAAGGAAGGTCCCTAGAGCACCTCCATGTGAATCTTCACACTAATGAAGTAGTTATGGATAACAAATGTGTCCAGGCAAAATCCCTGGATGCAAGTAAGACAAAAACCCAAAACTCCCGTTGCCATTAGGCCATGCTGGGAAGATCATATAGTACAAATGCTACACATAGAAACACTGTCAGTGCAACCCTGTCTAAAAATATTATACCCATCTTGATATTATTCCTATTATTGCCTGGTCCATAACACCCTCATCCAAGAAATCCTGAATTTCAGTTTTCCTAGAAAGCAATTTAGTAAGCCTAATGCTTCTCCCATCAAATTCCTGGAGAGCAGAGAGATTACATTGTATTCTCAGATAAAACACTCACTAGCTGGAGAAAAATCGAAAATATCAACCATGACTTTCATAGGTAGAAAACAAAAACAGGAAACAGAGTTAAGATTATACTTTTTTAAAAAAGTCAAATTAATTCAAGTAAGAAATTCATGAACAAGACCCTAAACACTCTACATAATCAAGTGTGATAATGCAGGAAAATAATTATGTAGTTATAATGGAATGATTTTATTACACTGGTTCCAGATTAGATTAAAGGTATTTTTAAAGACACTTTATGCATTTTTTACCTGCTGATGCTGCTAAAGATAGAGTTCATGTTCCTTTTAACTGTAAAACTTCTCATTAAATAATTTTTTTTCTTAATTTCACTCTTACAAAGAGGTTTACTACTGCTTCAAAGGCATGTGAAACTTCCAGACCTGGACAAGTGGTTGATGTGGCATCTTGAAAAAGATTGGTCGCACTTGAAGAACCCAGAGTGATTAACTTGCTACTATTTCTGACCTTTATTGTTGTCTGTAGAGTGTGTGATAGTATGGACAGCCCTGAATCTCAGTGTCTAAACTCTTGACTGTGCTCCTGCACCATTTCTCTGGACACAGTGGAATCATATGGGCCAGGGAGGAGAAAACTCTGGCACTGTTCCTCCCATAAGCACTATATACATATTAACTGCAGATGGGATGCTGTGAATGTCAGTCACCTCTAAGACCATAAGGATTTTGTAGCTTAAGTCATCATTACATGCACACTGCTCCACTGGCAACAGAATTAATGAGTCTGGTTTTCTACAGGCTGGTGTCCTTTATCCCCTATTTACTGTTCCTCCCCTCCAAAACAATCTCAGCCTGTCTCTCTGGTGTGAAGGACATCTCAGAAGCCAAGAAATAGCAGGGACTCGTGATCAGGACCAGTTCTGTGTGTCATTTGGGCAGCACAGGTGTTCTAGGATTTTCTGCAGCAGAAGCATTGATTTGAGCCATTCATCTCAAATGAAATGCCTTCGTGTATATTGCAGGAAGCTGCTGTTTCTCCTGAATCTCATTAATTTGGCTAGAAATAAACTAAAGTTGTGAAGTATTCAACATCTGGAAAACACTGATATTCATTTTGCCTGCATAACTAACATTTAAGTAGCATGTTACTAATTTTATTAGATATGGTATTTTATTACAGGATCCTTATGCCTTTCAATTCATAGGACAAACATTTCAGAAGTGGATCCAAATCTTGCAGGACTTCTTTCTTCCCTGAAGACATTATGTCTTGAAGAGTACAGTCTTGTAACAAAGACCATATTTACAGACCTGATAGCAAAGCATGCTGGGACATGCTGTATTAAGGTTAGGGGTTTTCCCCCATAGTGCCAAAAACATGAATAAGCAAAAATTTAATGAACTGATTTCTTTAAGCTGAAAATGCCCTATAAGACCTTTGCCAAAACAACCTTTTCTCTGCAGTAAGCAAGTAATCTTCACTTGGGTCAAAACAAAACAAAACACCACAAAAAAGTGGCCAAAGTTTAGCATCATTTTCTGAGAACAAGATTAAAAATATGTAGCATCAGCAAAACTGCTTGTAATATGAGGCAAAAACAATAGTGCATAAAAAAATTAATCATAATTTATTTTTCAAATGTATCCCATGCAAAATATCATTTTGCACAATGCATTGCAGCTGAACTATAGAGGAAGTGTCTTTTTTAAGCAAAAGCATTTAACAGACATAAACGTTAAACTTGTCCAAGGATCACATACTTAACTGCAGATCCAATTTACATTTAATTTTAGCTTAGAAACTGGTTTGAAGATTTACTTGGGAAATGCCAGAAAACTTATCCAATGTGAAGTGTGGTAAATTGCTAAGGACTGGCTACACTTTTCATAAAAATCTAGACATTTAATCCCTTCAGAGCAAATCTTAGTCTTAAAAATGTCATCATGCTTGGGCTTTCCAGCATGCTTTATAATTTACTATTATTTATTGATTCTTACATATACAAACTCAGCTAGCAGAAGAAAATCCTTGCTACCATAGACTAGATGAGTATAGAAAAAGGAAAATAACTAATTCCCAATGTTACCAACTACTGTTAATTAGTGTTTCCCTGAACAAATTCACTTGTTTTAAATACTCTTAATTATTAAATGGGTTTTGCTAGTTCAAACTAATCCCAAATAAGAAAAAAAAATGTTTAGTTGTGCAGCAGAGATTAAAGGGCTTCAACATGCTCACTGTTAACAGGAAGCAAAGAAAATACATTTCTTCATCAAATAATTTTCACAAAGCCTCATATATTTCATCAAAAATGGCCATTAGTGTTATTTCAAAGACGTGCCTGTGGTTTCTGCTAACTACTTATTACACAGCCATCATTTTGTAATATAAACCAATGACTTGGTGATAAAGTGCACCAGTTGGAAACATAAACAGATGCATTATGGATAACTGAAGTACTGATTTCTCTTCTACAAATTCATTCTGTGTCACTTGAAAGGAAAAATCAAAGGGACCTTCTGTTTAATAATATTTAGATATTCAGGATATGCCTAAACTTAGCAAATTAAAGCAGTTCCAATATTCTGTGTTGCAGAATACTGTATTCCAGGTTCAAAAATCAAATGAGATGGAAAATGCTTATGATCCCTTGATAAGCATAGCTATGAATAAATTGGCATATGAAGGAGACAGAAAAGCCAAAAACAGCAAGAATTGTGCTGTGCAGGGCTTTTGTAATGACTTTGTGGCCCTATTTCCCAGATTATGTTTCCAGTTTTTTAAAATCAGACAGGCAAAGAAGAACATTTTGAAAAATTAAATTCTTCTGTAGAACTATCTGCATGTTTTTATAACTATCCCATGGTAATGCAGACCCTATCCTAAAACACATACACAGGCTTGTAACCTCACCTACAGAATAATGTCCTTGCCTTCAAAGAAAGTAACACTCCAGCTGTGCAAAAGAGTTTGCCTTCTTGATGGTATAAACAATTTCCTATTCAGGTTTAAAGAGATTGGACCTTTACTACTGCATGCTTTAGAAGAACCTCAAAAAATTTATCAACCTTCACCTCGTATCAAGGGATGAGTTGATTGAACTACTCTCAGAAGGGAAATTCAATGTACCATGTCATGTTCTAAAATAAAACCCCTAGAAATCAGCAGAGAAATTTCCATTAGCTCTCTTAAAAATTGTCCCTTTAAAATGCAACCCCAAGAACAGCGCCCCTTTCATGAGCCATTTCCCAATGGAGAAAAAGCTTTCTTTAGCGACACTGTGCACACGGCCTCCTGCGGCATTCTTATATCCAAGGCAAGTCTTTATTGTCCTGAGGGCTGGGCTATAAAATGGAGCAAAAGCTGTTTGGATTGTCCATTTCAAAGGGTAGTTACTGGGTGGTACCCTACTTAGTGCCTGGTGAGGAGTTCCTCAAAGGTCTATCTTGGGACATATTGGGAAGATTAGAGAGCCCAGGTATAAACTGGAATGAAAGGGATTCAACCTGAGTATAAAGAAAAAATCCACCAAGAGGTAATTTAGCATTGTCATAAGTTGTCCAGTGATGAAATCAGAAGTTGCCTATACCAAATCAGGGGATCCTGAGCAACCGGGTTTTACAGAAACATACTTAATTTTGGCAATCCTTTTCAACATGAAACAATCATGCAACATGAACAATCATTTGTGTCCTAACTGTGCCTTTGGCCAGGCACAGAGAAAGCAAAACCTGCTATGGCTGGCTATGACCTTGCAGTGTGTTATTAGGAGCTGAAAAGAGTCTCAGAGATGTTCGCACCAGGTGTATATACAGGTTGGGGAAGTGAAATGGAAAAAAATTATCCCAGAAATTGTCCAGGTCTCAATCAAACATGAAATTAAATTAGCCAACAAAGTTCATAAGGGTCACTGTCAGAGGGAGAAAGAAAATGCTAAAATACATCTTTAATTGAACGAATAGCAAATGAAGTAATACTTCATAGGCTTCTGGAAAGTCCCAAACTTTCACAACAGTTAACACAAGCACAAGTGAACAAGAATCTTTCCACTAATTTGATGCTGATAGTTCTCTCAATTTCTACTTTTTATTTCTTTCCTTTAATCTACAAGGATTTTTATATTATAAACAGTTTATATTGTCTGTGTGTGATGTTCTGCACAATGATCTAAGGCTACTTTGTATCAACAAAACTCCAAGACAAAACAAGTCCCATATTGGTTTCACATGGAATTCAGATTTCTTTTTTTTCAGCATCTTTTACAGAAATAAACAAGCTAAAACATGGAATTGGGGGAAAAAAAAAAAAACAAAAACACAACNAAATATCATCATATGTTGTTCAGAATACTTCAAGTAATAGATAAATAAACAAGAATTGAAAAATTGGCATAGCCAATTGACTTTCAACTTCACTGTTGCTGTGTCTCTTCTACTGTATCCTGGCTGAAAGCACCAGAGGAAAAATATTAGGAGTTAGCACTTCAGTTGTCCGTGCTGCCTTGCCCTCCTTTCTTCAATATGTTAAGCCAAAAGAGCAAGTTAAAATGCAGAGTGTTAATTAGCCATCAAACAATCAAGAGGCATTTTCCTGCACTCCATCTCCAGACCCATTGCTGGAAAGGAAACTTTCTGACTCCAGTAGTGTGATGAAGCAGTAAGGAGAGGAAGGATGCTCCAAAGTAATATTTGATACCAAACACTGAAAGGACATGAGAGTGTGCATTAGTATAATACAGCTGGTCAATTTTTAAATTGAAAAAATAAATAAGGGGGGTAAAAAGGGCTAAATTTAACCTCTTAACATTAATTGCTTAATGAAGACTGACAAGAGTCTATGTAACAGGGCCATTTTATATTAAGAACAAACAGTGCCCTCTGTGGTTTAACATAAAATGTGGTGTTGATTTCTTCTGTATTGTATTTTTAAACACAGAAGCTAAGAGCACCCAAAATTGCCCTATTTAGTATAATCACTTAGCTCGATGAAAATCCTCAGTCATTTTAGCATGCTTGCCTCTGGAATGCAGATTACAAGTAGCAAACAGAAAGTAATCCACAAATAGCTTTAGAATCCTGTTTGAAAAATTGGCCTGCAAGCTATGTAGGTCTAAAAGCCAAGTGAGTACATTATGATCCAAAAAAAGTGAACGATTTTTTTAAATGATTTATGTAAACTAGGAAAGAAAAACTCACTTTAAAACAAACTTGAGCGTGTATTGTTGATACGATCACATTTTAGAATACACTAAGTGTTCCAAATGGCCCTCAGATCAATTTTGGGAAGTAAACAAAGCTCAGCTTTCAATGAGATTTAGGTTTTAAAACACAAGAAATTAGGTATAGGTTAATTCAAACATTCATTAAATCCAGACTGCCATGAGTTATATTCCATGGTCTAAAGTGATGACTAATGCAGATAACAGTCATGCTTATGCAATCTGTTGCAGATAATATGTTAAGTAAAATAGTTTGCACAAACTCTAAAATAAAGGATCTTTCCAGTTAACAAAAGGCAAAATTAAAACATAATCTGAAACATACATTTTGTTCTATATTTGAAATCAGACTGTGTCCACATTTTTTACACACACATACACATGCAAAAACACACACATACACACACACTCACACACACACATTATTTTAATAGATGCCAGATGGGAGAAGTACTTGACATCCAGTTTACTTTCAGCAAAGTGAATGTGGCGGCCTCTCCATCGTGCTTGTGTGGTGTAGAGCAGCCCTCAGCCATGGAGCACAGCCTCTGCCAGGCCGGTGGCCCCAGGACCTGGTGTAACACACTTGGTCACAAAGGAGCAATGCCAGATAGGACACCTCCTGAGGACTCCTGTGGAGAATGGGGGCACCTTGGGAGCAAGAAGCAGCCAAAATCAGCTCCCATTCCTTGCAAGAAGACAAGTCTGCAGATGGAAGGAGGATACAGACCAGGGACCTCAGTATTGCCAGATTCTCCTTTCTGAGACTTGAAAGGTTGCTGGGCATTTTCCACACTGTTTACTTCTCCCCTGCTGCAGCTGACCTTTGTCTCCCCCATTATAGTTTGGACAACAGGAATGAGGGACACCTCTGTTGGCCAAGAGCAGGGGCACCATCATGAACAGCAGAGCCACAAAGAGGGGTCCAAATCATGTGAGTGTTCCTCTCTGTGCACGACACTATGACTTTTCCCACTATTAGCATCTGGAAGTCTTCCTTGATGACAATTGATAGTAACTCATTTTACACTCCTACAAGCTCCAAACCATGTACCAAGACTGCTCTGGACACTGACATGCTAAAAGATGCTGACTGGTGCCCAAAGACCTTGAAGTCCCAATGCAGGTGACAGCAGAGGGAGGATGGCCCCCTCGGGTACATGGCACCTGATGATGTTGAGTGGTGGAATCTTTCTAAAATTTTGATATGTAGTGTCTGATTTACCTTTGGGCAAGATACAGGGAAAATCACCCCTCTCCACAGTCCAGTTTCAATAGTTAGTCATCTGAAGCATCAACATGTTCTTCTCACAGGCACCAGGATGAGATCTGCTGAAGCAGCTGGAAGAATAGCAAAGCAGGTTTGTAATACAATAAAGCTATTACACTATTTCATTCATGGCTATTCATAAAAGGCTCTGAAGATGTAAAGGGTAATATAAGCACTGAGTGATATTGTTAGTGTTTCAAAAGCTACTATGGCTTTTAGGTTTGATACATTTACAGCATGCAAAAGAAGCCTAACACTGTCCTGTAACTGGAAAGCCATCAGTGGGCAAAGAGTGTAAAATGAACTTACAAGTATCTATCAAAACAATTACATTAATTTGGAATAGTTGTATTTGTAAAGTATTATAGTATAAAGTATTATTAGAGTTAGCTGGATGTCTGAGATGGATATGGGAAGATGACAAAATTAAATATTTATTTTACTACCCTGGATGTCACTTTTGTTATGATATCTCTGTGTAGAGTGCTTTTCTGGCTGGGCCTTTCTATAAACTCAGCATTGCAAGGCACAGCACAGACATGTCTAAATAATCTCCAAAGGCAGTTTCACTTTGCTGATTGACACTGATATAGGTGCATGTATATGGAACTTCCTGCTGTATGGTCCCAGCAGCTCTTTATCCCCTGGCATCAAACTTCAGCACCTCAGTCTTGTGGCACTTGGGAGCATTTCCCAGTTCCTAAAAGGTAGTTGGTTTGCCTGAAAGTTCCAGGGAAAACACTTCAAAGTTAGTACACTAGCCTTGAGTTTTGTAACAAAATGCTGTTTCTGCAGACGAGTGTATCCAGTGTTACCTTCCTTTTCACCAGTAGGAAACTAATTTCAGTGGAAATTCCAAGAGTTTCGACAAAATTAACATTTACAGGAAAATGGCACTTTAATCACATAAGAAAGTATTAGAAACAAAGGTTGGGCAAGTGGATACACCATCAAAACAAAACAAAAATCATAAGCATATAAAATACAAACTAGACATTTAAAAAAACACTGTGGGCTGTTGAGTCTCATAGGAGCTGTGGGCAAATTGTTTCTTGTCTCCACTTTCATCCATGGCTGCATTTCTTGGCAAGACCTCATCTCCTGGAGTTCCAGAAAGACTAATAGGATACACTGTCATATCCTCACTGGGAATAGGATCCACTGTCAAAGATATAGGGAAGGAAAACCCAACCCTTAGTAGGAGAAAATCTAAAGGTTCTAAAATTACTGTTCACAAAATAGCTAAGGCATAAAAATACTTAATTGATCTGTTTAGAATTGTTTTATTAATAATTTGGATACTATATTGCAGAAGAAGAAAAGAGACATAATTAACAATCTTTTATTTACAGGATTTCTCAATGAAGAAAACGGCATCTACATCCGGTATCGTACCAGTGGAAGCCTCTTCAACCTAAGGAGGCTAAAGGCCCACACTAAGACCCTAAACCACCTTGTCCACGAGCTGTTTTTTCCTGATGATGCTGCCCTCGTTGCCCACACAGAAACAGCTCTGCAGTGTTTAATATCCTGCTTTGCAGAGG